>JAOTAV010059129.1:0-15027 GCA_026546445.1 Cyclargus thomasi
AGACCTTTTTAAGTTGTACAATACTGTAGTAAATTGTTTTGATCTATCTTGTAGGATTCAGTCAGCGTTTGCAATGTTAGCGCAAAAAATGTGTTTTTTTTACGACCTCACATTAAAAACCTCAAAAATTGGAGCCTACGTGTTATTCTGATGTATAAGCTATATAGTGGTAAAGATTCATTCAAATCCATTCAGTAGTTTTTACGTGAAAGAGTAACAAACATCCATACATCCATAGTTACAAACTTTCGCCTTTATAATAGTAGTAGGATAATTAAGTTAACTTTAAAGACTACAGAATTTAAGATCAGGATACTATAGCTAAAACGGGCGTATACCTAACTCCTAAGGGTCCTAAGTCCTAACTAAACAAGTACATAACCGGCCTGGGACTCACAAAACACGTTTCAGTTTCTTTTCTTTTTTTATTGCCAGCCCTAATTTCGTTCACGCCTATGCGCTCGCGCAGACGAATGCAGTCGAAAATGTCCGAATAAAACCATGACCTTACTCACGAGTGAGCCTGATGTGTGCGTGTGTGCGTGAGCGTGAGCGTGTGAGTGCAATTCGGGCACTTGAACTTGTTTTGTTTTTTTTTTATTTGTAATTTGTCAAAGAATATGTTGTGTGAAGAAAATGGAGCTGGAAATTTTGTTGATCCGATTGCATGATTATATTATAGTGTTTGTAATATTTGAAAGTAGGTAGCTGTAATAGATATAGATACTTAATTACTAGCATAGCACTTAAAATGAATATTGAACATATCTGTGCAAGCCAAATATTTATTGAAAAATGAAGAAGTGAACTGACAATCCTCACATTAGGTAAGTTTGTCCCTTCTTTGCGGAGAAGAAGGAAGTTAAGGTTCATCAAATCCAAAAATCCAAAACGAGCCTTTAGATTTGAGTTTGACTCGGAAATTAATTTTAAACCAAACCGTTCCTCTTTTCGGCACATTATTCATTGCATTTCGTATACTTTCGTCGGTACAGCGGTTGCACATTGTGTTATGCACTTTGGGCAATGCACTCTGCTCATGACCTTGGCCACGCAGCTGTGTACAAATTCGGCGCGGCAGACATCTTGTTCGAAATTTAAATCACGTAATTTATAATTCTGCGAACTCAAGATAAAATTTTTGCCAGTCGTTTTTTGTCGCCGCGATTTTGAGCCTAGGCTTAAAGTATGCTGATTTCGTATGGCCTAAGGCTGAAAAAAGTAATTTCAGTGCACAAAACTTAGCACAAAGCAACCTAAAATAAAAACTAAGCCAGACAAAACAATTCGGGCTACATTAGGACAAAAAATGCTGGTTTTTTGTTTTAGCAAAAACAATTGTTTTAAGAAAACGAAACATTATGTAAATTAGGCCTTTTGTCTCAAAAAACCATTTTCTTGTTCCCATTTTTTTTGCTAAAGCTTTTTTCAAATTAACATTTTGCCCGTTGTTAGTCTTTTTAAGATATTAAAAATTGTAATAACTCTTCAAATTGAAAATATAAAGTGCGCTGTGGCCTGAACGAGAAACCGAAAAAAAAAATCCTGAGAAGTTAATTTTTAGGTACGTTTGCAGGCGTCTGTAAATTACGTAAGGTACTAGGGGAAGTTGGGGCTAAGCTCAATTTTCCAAATCTCACTTAGAGGGGAAGGGGGGTCGAAACAAGTATTCGACCAAAACACCGTGTAAAATTTATTGTATCAAAAGTTATTTCTAGAATATGGCTATAATTATCAGAAGATCATCTTCGAGGTGCAATAATAAAAAAAGACTTCTAAATATACAGGATATCATGCAGTAGTCATTCTCAAAACGGTTACAGCCAAAGAAATAGATTTTAAAAATCTCGCGTGGGATTAGTTAGGAAAGGAAAATTTTACGAAATCTCATCAATGGGGAGACGGGATCAAAATGTCCCTAAAAATGCCTCACAAAATTAATAGACTATGTCTCTTTGAGAATTAAATATTATTTTAACCTTAAACCACGTGTAGCTTATAAATTGCCGCGGGAGAGCCAGGCTTCGGCACGAATGGGCCGGCTCGACCGGAGTGATACCACGGACTCACCGAAAACTGACGTGAAACGGCGTTGTGCTGTGTTTCATACAATGGGTGAGTTTACCGGTGGTCCAACTTCCCTAATCCCCCTATCCCTGTTCCCTCATAAAGGCCGGCAACGCACTTGCGACTCTTCGGATGTCGCTAGTGTCCATGGGCAACGGCAGTTGCTTTTCATCAGGCAACCCGTCTGCTCGCTTGCCCCCTAAATATCACAAAAAAAAAATATATCGTAGGTACTCGATTGAAATTATATTAAAACTACAAGTAGATGATGCCCGCAACTCTGTTGCGCCAAAATTTGCTTATCGCGCGGGTACCGTGCATTTTTTCGGGATAAAAATATCTTATGCCCTTCCACGGTACAAAAAGTATCTCCATACCAAATTTCAGTAGTTTGGGCTTGAGGAGGTAACAAACAGACAGACACACTTTCGCATTTATAATATGATCAGTATGGATTTATATTAGCATGAATTTTAGGACAATACAATTTCGTACGAATTTTGATAATAATATTTTAACTTTGCCTCGCTTCACATAACCAAGCTGTTAATTAAAATCACTAAGTACGCTGTTTTTGGTGACATTAGGTCGTTAATCTCATAGACTTAATACTCAAAAAGGGGGTGTAAAAGGGGGTGTATATGGAAAATCGTGAATGGACATTTTGAATTTGGAAAATTGTTTGGACTAGTTAAGAGAAGCAGAGATCGCATAGTGATCGAAATTCAACCATAAATATTGAAATGCATCGTGTAGAATTTTAGAATTTAAACTTCTTGGTAGTATCCCTCGAGCTATAAAAAGCTATGCTCAATTCAATCACAGACTTGAAGCATTGAAGGTTTCGTTACCAGGGGGGTTATTATGACCTCTTATTCCCAGCCAAGTTCCAGCCAGTCAGCAGTCGAGTGACACTAAACACGTGAAGTTTGACGTTGCCTAATGTAACTAACACGTTTAAAATACATTCATAGATAACCAAACTAGTATTAATTCAGTTATTATTCTAATAAGACATTGTGATACGAAAAAAGAACAAGGCCGTATATTGAATTGCCTAAAACCATGCAGGTTTGTAATGGTCATAATAGCCCTCCTGGCCACTAAATTTTATATAAAAAAATCTTTCAGGCTTCAACCATAGACAAAAGAGTATTTCGTGTAGGATTATCGTGTCATATCAAAATATTGTAGTGTACGTTGCGTTTCATTTATTTAAAATATGCAATATCAAAGCAGATTTTAAAATAATATTGGTATTCCACGCTCCTCGTTCATATCAATTATAACGGGGATAAATTTCATGCTATTTCAACATTTACGCGTCTTTCGTGAAAAGTGGTATAAAGTTTCCGCTCGCGTATTAATATACTATATTATACCCGTAACATAAGTTTTTCGCGCGGGAATCGTATATTTTTCCGGGATAAAAAGATAAATATGAGAAGAAGAAGCAGATTTATAACAATTTAAAAACTCAGGCTTTTTTAATATAATGAGGTTCTACAAAGGAAAACTCTGTAAGATAATATCTTACAGAATTTTCCGTTGTAGCTTATATGTATTATAAGCTCGCTTAGTTTTTTAAACTGCTGGTTTGCTGCTATTCAAAGATATTTTGCTGCCAAATTTAAAGCAATGGCTATCTGTTGGCAAGAAGTTGTACTAAAACAGATCCACTTCAGATAGTTACCAGAAAAATTCGTCAGATGGCACTATCAGATTAAAGTTATGACGAAATGTTTTACAATTTTAACGTATATTTTAATCGCTAATTAAATTAAATGAATTCTAACTAAGCGATAATTCATTTTGCGTTTGGTAACAAATATACACATAATATGTTAAGATTATAATAATGTGCGTGTTTCGTTATCTGTAAAAGTCAAACATCAATATTGAAAAGGCAACACCCAACTGTCAATTTTGGTGATACCCGGTTGGTAGTGTTTTCCTTAAGCTTTGGGAAAATAATGACAAAATGTCTAGTACTTATTATGTGTTATGTCAATATTAACATTGTTATGTTAATATTGACAAAAATAATAATGAAATAAGCATAAAATTTAAAAACTTATTCAAATGAAGGCATAATTTATAATATTTTTAAAAAATAAGGAAACATTACATTACATTTACTTAGTCATAATTCTTCATTTGCTTATATTAAAAAAACATATATTTTTGAAATCTGCAAAAGGAATGAAGCTAATGGGCGGCCTTACCGATTTCAGCGGTTTCTTCCAGGCACATTTAGCATTTCGAAACTTTATTTTTATTACAAGGCTCCTTAGCACTATTTCCACAGATTTATCTGTTACCAAAAGTCGAGAAAGCTTTATTCTCTCGACTATAATGTAAAATGTTAATATGATAATGATTTAGTAGGATAACAAATTAAGCATATGTATAAAAATGAGAAAAACAAAAAAATCTCGGACAAACCGTTTTCCTTGTTCCTCTGTCACTTTATATAAGTACAGTTTAGAAATAAAAACCTTTTCCATAGTAACCATGCCAAAAGTATATAGGATAGTGGGGGCCCCAAAAATATTTTTTTATTTCAGCCATACACCTGTGTTTGTATAATACTAATAAAAGGCTCTTCTTTGAAAAGTTCCACGAGCCCTTATGAAGCTGTCTTTTTCGCTTGTATTATATAACGCAATAAATATTTTTTAAAGATAAACTATTGACTGTTATAGTTGTAACACGCCTTTCTCCGGGGTGATAGTGTTTTTCGTTATGGCAACACCAAGTAGTACCGTACGGAATCCACACGACGCACGACCGATCTTAACGTCTGCGAAATCTCAACAAAACTCGTTGAAAATGCATACATCAAAATGGTAGAGTCACTACAAATGTTTCTATTTCTATTTAAATCAAAATACAGGCGAAAATACTCGTGGTTCCCGCCATTCCTGTGTTCGGTGATCATCGTGTTATTGTTTTGTGATGGTGTTCTCTCTAAGTGTAGTGAACTTAATTGTTTAAATGGTGTTTGTAAGAACGAGACTTGTGTGTGCGAGGAGGGCTGGCAAGGTCCCGAGTGCCAGCACTGCGGCGGAAAAATAAAGTAAGTACACTCGCAAAATTTATTTGACCTAGATGCTGCCAGACTGGCCTAAACCGATACTTAGCTAATCCTATTATGTTCTTTGGCTTCTCTTTCCTGACATGAAATGGTCGAGTCTGTATAGTACCATGTATTTTTCTACAGTTTTATATTGCAATGGTACATTACTAGTTGTTTGCTTTTTATAAAATCGACAGCATAAGATTTTCAGTCATAGAATCCACAGCATAAGATTTTCAGTCATAAATGATTTAAAGCTACAAATTGATAGAATCAACTAAAAACTGCTTTATATTTGAACACATCACTTCTACAGGTTTGGAATATAAACCTGTTAGTATTTTTGTATAAATTAAATAATGTCATGGTTTTCCTTAACCTATGTGAATTCAAGAATTTACTGACAAAAAAATCGTGAAAATGTTAAACTTGGTCACCAAGTTTTTCAACTTTTTACATACAGACAAAATCTGGAAACTTTTAAATACTAGTCCTGTTTGATGCCTGCCACAGGTTAGGGAACAAACTATTCAATCGAAAGTTGTAATGTGCTCTATATATCCTTAATTATATTGTTAATATTTGCTAAGATCTTTAGCTCTACAAGAGATTGATAGGTTGATTTGAGATTGTTATGTTGTTGTAAATAAATTATTTATTTAAATAAGGGGTGGACACAAATTTTGACATTTAATACAATGGGTTAGTTAGTTCATTAAGTTAAAGTTAATTATATTTAACTGCAATGTTGCTATGTACAATCGTAAAAATTCTTCTATAGGCTACTGAACTGGTAGATAACAGGTAGCATTAAGTTGACAATTCAACCCAACATGTAGGTCTGCCACCTGCAATTTAATTAATTTCTGTATCCTCTGTAAGATTAGATATGAATTAGGGATTGTCCAGTCTTAAAATTTTACTTATGCAGGTTTCTCTACACCAATTCTGTAACACATTGAATCTTATGAAAGTATATACAGTTTTTCTTACCGCAGTAAAGAAACTGCTAAGAATCTTGAAAAATCTACATTGTGAAAAGTGTAAGGACAGTCCCTTGTTTACTAAAACTTTTGTTTTGCTTGCTGCTTTACTTGAGCCTGTAATATGTAAAACAGATGTAAAATTATATACTAGCATGTGTTTACTGTAGTTGATAAAAATAGCTGACATTAACCTAGAATTCAAGTTACATTTCAGTATCAAAATCAATTCAAACAGCTATATTACCTGTTTATTCCGGTTTAACGCAACAATGTTGAGTGTACAAGAGTGGTTATGATTTTGGTAGTCTTCTTATGAATTGGATGAAGTATTGGTTTGGTAGTATTTTGCTGTGAAAGTATAGTGAGGCCATAATCCCGTACTATTTCTTTTTTATAAAAACCACAAAACATCACATGTTATAAGCTCGTGTAAATGAAACAATAAACCAAAAGTTTGTCATAAATTGTGTTAATATAAATAATAACACTTTAGGCAGCTTCTTCAAAAATTTTAAAGTAGGTATAATTCAGATGAAATAATAACATCCTTTCATGTTTATCACAAAAATTAACATTAAAACTAAAATTGTTGTTTATTTTTGTCCATTAAAACAACCCAAATTCTAAATAAATTATAATGAGTTTGTTTTGACAAAGGTTTTAGGAGGGTCAGAAGTTAATACTAATATTATATTTCTTTGTCTGTCCTTGCACCATGTTAGTTGACTTCCATAGCCTTTAAAACACCCTTGTCTGATAGCTGGTACCGCCTAGACCAAAGCCAAAATGAAATATTAAAAACATGGTAATCCTTAGAGATTTTGCTACATTTCATCTATTACTATTTTAGTATACACATATATTAATAATATGTAGTTATATATTTCTAGTTAAAAAAAGTTGTTATTTTGGTACAGTGTACAACATATGAAAATTTAACTAGCATACAAAAGCAAAAATTTATAACTTTACAATGTTTTGGTGTTTCGACTATAGTCACCCAGACGTTTAAGAGGATAAGGAAACCTGTTTGTATGTGAGGCCCCTTATTATATAAAATAACTCAACAGAATGATAAAATAAATTTAAAAAATAAAACACAAGAGAATAGTGTGGACCTATTTTGTAGTTAATATGAATATTGCCAAAATATACAAAATAGATAACAAATACAAAAAAAAAAATAGAATTACCACACATTTGCCACCTATACAAGCTTCAGCTTTTAAAATTATCATTTAAGAACATTTAACAATTTATATCCTTACATTTCTAGATTAACGGAGCCAATGGGGGTAATAACGGATGGTGCGGGTAACTACAGCGTTAGCACTCAATGCTCCTGGCTCATATCCCCACAATGGCTGGGCCCCAACGCCCCTTCCATCAGGGTTAGGCTGGAGAGCTTCGCCACAGAGTGCGGATGGGATCACCTGTATGTGTACGACGGAGACAGTGTGAGAGCTGAAAGACTGTTGGCTGTGTTCAGGTAAATAAATATTTTTTGTAAGACAAGGAATATTAATAATATAATATCTATGGACGCTTCACACCACGTCAGTCTGGCCCGGTGCTAAGTACCGGAGGGACTTGTGTTACAGGTACCAGACAACGGAAATATATTTAATACTTTTATACTATACACATATTTAAGATTTTTATTATATGATACATATATTTAATACATATCGGCGGGATTCGAACCCGCGACCCCCGGCGTAAGCTACCAACGCGCTTACCAACTGAGCCACAGAGGTCGTAAATATTAATATTTAGGATGCAACTTCTTTGGTAGTGTTATGTTCCTTTTCTCGCATCAGAACACATAACCTGATTGAAATTTGCTAATAACGAGGTGAGACATGAGTTGCGTTGCTTTCTATCTCTTCTTCTACTGCATAACAAACCATATAATTTAACAGTTTCATGTGCCAGTACACAAAGTGCAAACCATTATTTTTTTATAGTCTCATGTAATGTGTAGTGTTTGTAATCAGCAACATCCCTATTATTAAATATGTTATAACCATCTTTTGGGTAGTTATAATGTGTGTACTATGTAGTTACAGGAACTAAACATTCACTACATGATGTATGATGTATTGTATTTATATAAAAAATCGGTTTAAGTCAAAAGGTCAGTATAAATAATTGCTTGTAACAAAAAACTAAAATTAGTTACCAAAAAACATTGTTTGTTAGTTATTTTTGCCATAATATATTAACTCAAATTGGATATTTTAAAATGAAAACTTGTTTACTCTCTGGAAGTGCAAAAAAAGAATGAAATAGCGGTAGCGAGCATACATTTTGCAACAATTATAATTTTTTAAAAACTGTTACAATTTGGAAAGGAATTATTTTTTAATTTGTTTTAAACATAGCACTAGGAATAATATACCATTAAGATGTTAATTTATCTGTAATTTTATAAATAAATAAAATAGTTGGTTTAATTGTAATGTAATGTTCGTATGAAAAAAATATTTGCAAATGGTTCAGCTGTTTAAAAGTAGTTAACTATTTAATATTTTACATAGGATACATTGTGGTTTTATAACTATTTTTTTTACTTTACCACTCAATTTTGTTTTCAATTCTTTTTATGGTTTTTTCCGGTCCATGTCAGCATCAGTTTTTTTATTCTGGCAGGGTCGCCATGTTAGGGTGAGCTAGAATGTTGTTGACAACTTGCTGACACCTCATTTAATTATTTAATAAAAATTTATTTATTTCTATTACTTACTAGCTTTTGCACACGTCTTCGCTCTCCGTGGATCTTGATATTCGCATAAAAATTCAAATATTCCTCTAAAAGACCAAAATTTCATCCTTCCAGCCAAAGGTTTCCAAAAAAAGGCAACAAAAAATTAAGTCGATTGGTTGTTTCGTTAGACGTTAAGAAGGGACCAACAACCAAATAACAGGTCAACTCTTCCATTTATAACGTTCAGAATGTCTTTTATATTTTTCAGTGGTGTGATGGACTCGGACGGGTCCACGTGGACTCGTCAGGTTGTGGCCCACTCGGGCAGTGTCCTGATGCACTTCTTCTCCGACGATGCGTACGCGATGGAGGGCTTCAACGTTACATATGCAGCATACTCCTGCCCCTCCGATGAGTTTCATACTAATTGTTCTAGTGAGTATTCTATAAAAGGCTATTTTGTTATATAATTTACATGGTGGCTAACAGGTCACTTGATAAAAAAACTACAATTACTGGACACTCCTGACAGAAGTGTTGCAATTTGATTTTTTTATTTTTTATTATATATGTGGTTGTGTTATATATGTGGTTTCGTATTATGGAAGTTTATTGTGAAATTTTTTGTCGAATATTTATTTCCGGCCTTTTAACATAGAGTACTCTCTTTTAAAGCTTTGCATGACGCAATATTCCGAAAATATTGCTAGCGAGACTTCCCTTACAGATTTTCATTTCTTTCTTAAAATGTATTTTTTTGTGCCCTGTGCAATCTGAAGAAAAGACAACTATAACTCAAAAAAAAATTTTAGAATTAAGCTCGATACATCTGTCTAACTCTAAATTAATGTATGGTCATCATTAAGTGCCATGGGGAAATTAAAACGGAGCCGGTTGTCGGACCTACGTCATTTGGTCGAAATATGCCAATTCCATGTATCTAGCTGTGTCATAATTTTAGAAATTATTTCACAGCTAGATGTCGCTGATTAATTTTACACGGTAATCGCATAAATATCGAAATTTTATCGAACCGAAGTTATTGGTTCCTTAAGAATAACTATACTTATTATTATATGTAGTTATATACTCTTATAGTTATAAAATTATAACACAGCTAGGTGTCGCAAACAAGTTTTAAGGATAGTCTACTAGATGGCACGTGTCTTAACTAAAAACTACGGACACGCTAATTTGTATGGGATCCGCTACTCTAGGTATAATTCCTCTATGGTACGTACACACAGGTCTCTTATTGGTGCGTACTGTTTTAGTGCGGGCGTTAGTTGGTTGGTGGTTAATTTATCAGTGCCGAAACACTGATAAGTTTCGGACACGGATGGCTCACATTATTTCTCTGTTGGTTTTATGCTCGATGGTCCTGTCCTACCCTTGTCCAGTAGGGTCCAACAGCTTTATCCCTTCTTCCCGTTTCATGGCGGGTCGTCCTTTTACCATCTCTTGGTATTATTATACAATTAACATATTATAACTTATTGTTCATTTACTATGGCTCCTGTAAATTTCAGATCATGGTGAATGTGATGAGGGGATATGCCGGTGTGAGCCGAACTGGATCGGCGTGGCTTGTGACAAACCTCTGTGTCCAGGTGAGATATATATATTTAAACTGGATTTTGTCGTGGGAGAACCAGAAAACCTGCTTCGGCATGAATGGGCCGGCTTGACCGGAGTGATACCACGGCCTTACAGAAAACTGGCGTGAAACGGCGTTGTGCTGCGTTTCGTTCAGTGAGTGAGTTTACCAGTGGCCCAACTTCCTTAATGCCCTATCCCTATTCCCTTTTCCCTCATAAAAAAAGCCGGCAACGCACTTGCGACTCTTCGGATATCGCGAGTGTCCATGGGCGACGGCACTTGTTGTCCATCACGTACTTTTATTCATTTAAGGTGTGCAATGTGCATATTGTGACTATTTAATAGACTCAATAAATGGCAAAACATTTGTCAGGTTTTAAGTCAACGAGTACTTTGCCAAGTCAACGCGCACTTTGCCAACTCAACGAGTATTTTGCCAGGACGCTAATAATATATATTTTCAGACGACTGCAACGCTCAATACGGCGCCGGTTCCTGCACATCCGAAGGATGTGTTTGCACCCCGTCGCGTTCGGGCGAGAACTGCGGGCGTGAGGTGTCTGTAGCTGGGTGGAAGTGGGCGTGGCACGAGGCGAGGGAGGGCGTGGATAGTCTGCGGCCTAAGAACGTGCCGCCCGCCACAGCGGGTCACGTGCTGCTGAATTACGACGATGACCTGCTGAGAGTCGGTGGGGAGTGCTTCGGTGAAGCGGAGTTTGTTTATCGGTGAGTTTGTTACTTTTAATGGTGCATTAAGAGTGCCATTTTAGTCCGGCCGTAGTTTATCCGAATTTCTGATCAGAAAAATTCGGACGACCCCCGGAACGAACTCTGTTCATAAGTTTTGTAGTAGACCTCGCATATTATCCGAAATTTCAGACAGGTTTTTGTAAGGTACCAGGCATGAGGCGTCCAAATTTTTCTGATCAGAAACTCAGATAATATGCAGCCGGGCTAAGTATCACATACATAAGAACTAGCTGGGTGGAATGTTTAATGGTGTTAGGCAAAAAAAGGGCTTGGTGTTTCCAAATCTGACCCATTACTTTTTAACTTTGAAATAAATTTAAAGGCATATTTACACAACATTTTCCGAAAATCATCCACGTTGATACATATAATTAAGGGCCTGTTTCATCGCTTACAGATAAGTTTCGGATAGTCTCCACAACCTTTTTGAAAGATTCTCCATACAAAATGTCAAATAAAGTTGTATCTGCTAAATAAATAGACTATCTGTAAGTGGTGAAACAGGCCCTTAATGTTGTATTTTTAATTTTTCAGATACAAATCTGCTGATCACGAGTGGATAGCCATGGAGAGTAGGGGGGAGGTACCGGCTCCGAGATTTGCGCACGCTGCCATCGTGTTCGGCCACGAGCTGATAGTGTACGGAGGCGTGGTAGCCGCTGACGACCCGGAGAGAGGGTGGGTAGGAGAGAGAGGGGGTGTGGCGGGAAAGAGAGGGAAAGTATTGTGAGGGAGATGTGAAGTGAGAAAGAAGGGTTGGTTTTATATGATTTAGTGTTAGAGAGAGGTCAGGTGTGCCGCATGAGAGAGGTTTGGTGTGAGAGAGAGGAGCGTGGTGTGAGAGAGAGGGGCGTGGTGTGAGAGATAAGAGAGGTGTGGTTCGAGGTACACCTACATTTTTTCTTTTTTTTTTGTGATATTCAGGAGGGAACCGAGCAGACAGGGTTACCTACTAGGAAGCATCTGCGGTCGCCCATTTACATTCGTGACATCTGAAGAGTCGCAAATGCCTTGCTGGCTTTTATGAGAGAATAAGTATAGGTGATTGGGGAAGTTGGGCCACCGGTAAACTCACTCACTGAACGAAACACAGCACAACGCCGTTTCACGCCAGTTTTCGGTTAGGCCGTGGTATCACTCCGGTCGAGCCGGCCCATTTATGTACTTAACATCGGAAAGTGTCTCATTGGTACACGCCTCCACCCGGGTTCTAACCTGCACCCTGTCGAGTGCGAACCAAAGGTTTTAGGTAAGTAAAAGGGGTGTTAAATTAGAGACAAGGGTGCGTGGGAAAGGTAACGTGACACAACAATGAAGTGTGCTTTAGTCATTGTGGGGGTTTGGCTAATAAAACCAAACGATGTTACCGATATAAGATTTTATTAATTGTCCCAGATATGTTTTGCTATGCTCCAAAGTTGCTATAAGAGCACGCCCGATGCTAGCTAGTTATGAATAACGGTACAATACATTGTTAGGTAAAACTATTACGGTGTGATTTATGACACGTACTGTCATATCCGATTGTGCGAGCCGGACAGACTAAGCTAAACGTAGTATCTCTCTTCACAGCGGTGGTTTGGCGGGCGTGGAGGGCGGGGGCGGGGCGGTGAGCAACGAGGTGTGGCGCGGGAGGCTGGCGGGCGAGGGGCTCGTGTGGCGGAACGCGACGCCGGCCACGTGCGCGCCGCACTCACGATGCGGTACGTATACGCTCGATGCGGTACGCTATACGCAGGATGCGGTACGTTATACGCACGATGCGGTACGTATACGCACGATGCGGTACGTATACGCACGATGCGTATACGCACAACTGCGACCTTTGTTTATTTAGACTAGAAGTCGCCCTGTGGTCGAAATTCGACCATAAATATTTAAATCCATCGTGTAAAGAAGCTATAAACTAAACAATCTTTTCTAAATTCAATCAAAGACTTCAATTTGGCATAAAGGTCTCGTTAACAGGGCATTCTTTATTTTCAAAAATTGCAGACTTCAACCATAAACAAAAGAGTATTTCGAGTATGATTATCATGTCATGTCAAAATGTTGTAGTGTGCGTATCGTTTTATTTAAAACATGCTAAATCAAAGCGTATTTTAAAATAATATTGATATTCCACGTTCCTAATCCATATCAACTATAACTGAAAAAAATTCCATGCTTTTGCATGTTTTTCGTAAAAAGGGGTAGAAAGTTTTGCGCATATTTTTTTGCGTATATTGATTTTATTTAATGATATTTAGGGACAAGCGAGCAGACGGGCTACCTGATGGAAAGCAACTGCCGTAGCCCATGGACACTCGTAACATCCGAAGAGTCGCAAGTGCGTTTCCAGCCTTTATGAGGGAATAGGGATAGGAACATTAGGGAAGTTGGGCCACCGGTAATCTCACTGACTGAACGAAACACAACGCCGTTTGACGCTAGTTTTCTGAAAGGCCGTGATATCACTCCGGTCGAGCCGGCTCATCCGTGCCGAGGCATGGCTGTCCCACGGCAATTAATATATAGATGTGAATGATTATTTTCATATTTTTCCGTGTACCAAGCCAAAACTATATATATCGATTCGGGATGCCAATCTATACATACGGGAAAAAGAAGTCAGAACTCAAAACTACTGTTTATGTGTGGCTAATCAATACTTTTTATAGATTTACTCATTTATGTTTCCAAAACGAAATTATCCATACATCCAAAACGAAATTACTAAGCTTACGGTCACCAAACGTAATATCTATTTGCATGTTTCAGGTGGTCTTCACCTGTCTGGCCACACAGCGGTGCTGGTGTACATAGGTCCGGCCAAGAAGCCGGTCATGTTGAGCTTCTTCGGACACTCTCCCCACTACGGATACCTACATTTGGTGCAGGTTTGTGGCTTTAAAAGAACTTTGGTACAAAATACGAGGATGGGCTATAAAAAGATAAGAATAAGAATTCTTTTATTTTTAACATCACTCAATACAACATAATAATAATGCACAGGACAGCAAGATAGTTTTATTATGAACTGTTATGGCTTGCTGATAACAAATTGCTTTGATTGCTTGCTTAGAAAATCTAGCTGGATAGCTCATTGGCACTAGCTGGCTGTGCTGGCTCGAAAAACTGGCCTCGTGTATCCTGGGCATTAGTTGAATGGATAGAGTAGTCTACTTTTCGTCTTTGAAAATTTCGAATTTCACGCAAGCGAATCTAATGCTAGAAATAAATAAAAATAGTTTATAATATGAATGTTATTTATAATATTATTATGTTTAAGTTTTTTTTTTAATTATATATTGTGTTTTATTTACTCAATTCTTTTTCTATAAATATGTTTATTTAAGCTTTTTAAAAGAGTTCGGTTTATTTTTTTCTCCACAATAAGCACCTGTAATTATTAATTTGTCTCTGATACCACCCTATGGTTGACTGGTAGAGAATGCCCTATGCCCTGTACACTGTGCAAAAAATGTAAAATAAATAAATAAATATTCCAGGAGTACTACATTGAGGAGGGTGTGTGGTCGGTCGCCCAAACCAAGGGCTGGCCCGCTCGCGCCGGGTTCGGCCACACTGCGGCGTACGACGACGCCTCCAACAGGGTCTACATACACGCCGGTCTGGTGTCAGAGTCGGAGGCCACACAGGTAACCGTTTAGCAGTAAACGTTTCCACCTCGCTGAACCGCCGTACGTTGTCACGTCTCAGTCACGTCACAAAGAGCTGACGAAGTCTGACAGGAAACTAAGGAGTAACCTATGTATGTATAATCTATATATATATAAAAGAAAGTCGTGTTAGTTACACCACTTATAACTCAAGAACGGCAGAACAGATTTGGCTGA
>JAOTAV010059139.1:0-15023 GCA_026546445.1 Cyclargus thomasi
ATTTTCCAATAAAAAAAAACACAATCTGCTTATTTATTGCCATTAAGGCGGAACAAAGTTCGCCGGGTCAGCTAGTACTACATAAAGAGCATATATGGACGCTGTTAAGCATTTGTGTGTTATCCAACAAAAAAACAGATTTATGAATGCAGTATTATTTAACCTAAATTAAAATTAAACCCGCGGATTCCGTACGAGTAAAGAGAAAAAAAAATTGAGGAACTATCCTAGCACGCGATAGCGCGATGCAGCTCCATCTAGTACCAAGAAGAAGAAACGTAAAAAAAGACACCTTTGTTGTATGAGAGCCACTCTTAAATATTTATTTTTTTTTGTTTTTAGTATCTGTGAAAATTTTAACCCTCTAGCTATTACTGTTCTTGAGATACAGCCTGGAGACAGACAGACGGACAGACAGCATCGAAGTCTTAGTAATACGGTCCCACTTTTACCCCTTGGGTTAAAAAAACCGTGATACGTATGGACAAGCGCTGAAATGACATAAGTTCCTCCACACAAATAAAAATTTGCTTACAGCGCAGCTACTTTTACAGTTTAAGGGAGACAAACACATCCTTACTTATCACTTACTTTTGTGACACCCGTACAAACCAATTGCAAATAAAACGTCATTTGTTTCTGCTAACCTTACATTGCAGATTGTCGTTGGGTTAGCAAGAAACAGTAATTTCCGTAACTCTGAGGTAATTCGCTTATTGAGCAGCAAAAACTATCATCGTCTTTCCTACCGGTTCTATTTGTGACTACAATTCTCTAGCATTCTTGTATATTATAATATTACAAGAATGTTAGAGATCGTTTCGTAATATTTAGTATCGACGGCAAACTTACGAATGCATATTTTATTAGAATTTGCATACATTCTAATAAAACAGATTACGTACGTAAGTTTACCGTGAATTTTAAGACATTACGATAAAAAGTATGTTATGTCCCTCAGTTTTCTCCCCGCACTGGAGACGGTCGTGCGTTTGATCGCTACAGCCGCGCGTTTGCATCGCTACAGTCACAGTACAACGCGCGATAGTTTCTTTATTTCCGTCGATTTCCCGTACAAAGTTACAATAAAAAAATCAGCGACAATGTAAAACTGATCAGTACTTTGTTGCATGTTTATAGTTTTAAAGCAGATAACTTAGTATTTCAAAACATTGTCACGCTACACGCCTTTATCTTGTGACTTCAACAATAATCGAACAAGGACGACAGTTAAAACGTGTATATAATTGTTTAAAAAATCTCCCATTAGATTTTATGCAGCTACGTAGCGTAAAAATTGTTTATCACGCGGAAACCATACATTTTTCCGGGGTTACAAATTATCCTATTTCCTTCCCCGGGCCTTAAAAAATCTCCATACCAAATTTCAGCGGTTCGGGCGTGAAGAGGTAACAGACAGACACACTTTCGCATTTATAATATTAGTATGGACTCTTTGTAAAGTGAAATAAAACAAATAAATACTTAATCTTGTATATGAACCCCCAGTTTCTAGTTCTCTAAGAAAGTAACAGTTCAAGCGCTTGCCCATACTAATCACAAAAAACAGCCAAGTGTGAGTTGGATTTGCGCACGAAGCACCAGTAAAATAAAAAAAAAAAAATGTTTCGGTAAGTTTTTTTTATGACAATCTGCCGATTCAATTAAATAAAATTAAAAAAATATATGTTTTAAAATAACTTTACCATCAAAATTATACATATGTATAATTAACTCCTACATCTACTAAAATATAATGACTAGTTTTCTGATATAGTACTATGTTACAGTTGGGTGAAAATATATACATTTTAAAGTTGCCTAACTGACAAAATATATTTAACATCGAAAAGAAAGTATAATTAATTTTTTTAATTGCACTTCATCAAGTTAGGGGACTCCCTTTACTTTGACAGTTTTAACATTCCGCATTTTTACACACTAAGCTGAAAACACGCGACCGAACTTTCTGGCGGATTTCACGTTTCGAGACGTTCGTTTTATATTCACAAGAGCCGAAATCCATCTGTTGCTACACAAAAGATTTCCGTCAAAACTTTACCGAACTAACGCCCGACCGAAGTTCTGTTATATGATATAACGCTATGTAATTTCGTCACGGAGTATCATTAGTCATATAAAATACAATGCTGGCGTAATCATACCGAAATTCGGCCGCGTATTTTCAGCCTAGTGTGTTTGGTCTACTTATTGCGAGTCCTATTAAAAACACAATTCTAACAATATGTTTCAAACAATTTATACCGACACTAAATTGATAAATCAAATAATGATATACACTACCCGGCCAAAAAGATTGCACATCGACCTTTGGTAAGAGACAATCAGCTAATGTTAGCTTCTTAGAGAATGAGACAGATAAATATCTCCGTCGCACACTACGTATGTGACGTCAGTCGTTGTTCTAGTGCGATGGAGTGCTAGTCACGTCTCGATCAAAATATCTATGTAGAGCTGATAACATCTCCACTTTACTCATTTGTCATAAAAATAAATTGTGATATGGCATCCCTAGAAAAAGTGGCCATAGTACAATTTATTTTGAACCCTAATCAAAAGAAATCACTTATAAAAAAGGGTGTATTTTATATAATGAATAAGAAGACATTTTTTATGATTGGCAATTCAAGACGCTCTTAATATAATAACTTAAAATCTTATGGCAATTTAAAAATCACATATAATAAATCCACGCAGAATACGTAAGAAAATATTATAAAAAATATCTCGCCTGGCCAACTTTGAAGTGTTAAAACAAAAAATGTAGAAGTTATGAAGCTGAAATTCTGGAAATACTTTATTTTACTATTATATAGTAGTGTAAAATTCTACAAACAACCAAATCGTAACTGTAGCAACAGCTCCTTATAGATATCGGACTGCTTGTATTTCGTGTGATAGCGACAGACAGAGAGATAGCGCTCTACGCAGCCGAAGTTAGCCGATTGACTCTTTCCAAAGGTCGAAGTGCAATCTTAAATGCCGGGTACTGTACATATATGGACGCTGTTAAACATTTGTGTGTTATCTATCACAAAATCAGATTTTGAGTTATGAATGCAGATTATTCCTTAAGATCTAGAGAATAATATTGAATTTATAACTCAAAATCAGATTTTTTTGTTGGATAACACACAAACGCTTAACAGCGTCAATATACAGAGAAGCTGACACATAGGCAGAGAGCGGACCTACTTAATTTAGTTATGTCAGGCCTAATAATGTCTTATATATAGACTTTCTGCTAATGTTTTAATATAATTTAAGATTATTTAATCAAAATAATTGTCCTAAATAAAGAATAATCGACTATCAAGAATAGAAAAATATTCTATGAGGAAATGCATAATATAAGGGGTTTTATAATTCTTTTTTAAATATACTTAAATATTTTTTTGATAAAATTCTACGAACATTTTTAGAGTTAAAACTAGATTCTATTTTATTTGTATTGACGAATTAGACATTAATTTTAAAATACCATCGATCAAATTGAGTCCTAACCAGTTGACGGACCAACGTCATTCTGTCGGAATATGTCAAATCCACGTTAGTCTAAATCTGCGGCTGGGTTTGACATAAGGCGACCAAATAACTGAGGTACACTATTTGACTTTGGATCAACTACCTTGACAGTATATAAAGTTTTGGCATAATTGTTAAGGAGAAATAATATTCTTGAACATAAAGCTTAATATCAATAAACTTACGAGGTTGTTTTGGCGCGTTGAGGACGTTATGGCGGTTCTAATTAACATTTTCGCACCGCGCCAAAACGCCTTGTTTAGAAGATGAGAAAGAAAGATGTCGCGACGACATTTTGTCGCACGAAGAGTAATTTTAAATATCTAAAATTCACGGTTCCCGACAAATAAGCGTTCCATCGACTAGTGAAATTAAAATGCATAATATATACTGTATGTGTCTGTCCGTCGGTTTGCCACCGACCAGATTAGATAACAAATATAATCGAGCGTCCGTGGCCTAGTGGGTTAGACCTTTGGTGGACTCGAGAGGGTGCAGTATCTCAAGTTCAATCGGAGAACTTGAAACGGATACAGATTGTGGATCTAAGTAATTTGGTCGCGTTATGTCAAACTCGGCCGGCAGATCACGACTTACATGGAGTTGATATATTCCGACCAAATGACATGGGTCTGTCAACTGGCTCTCTTTCAATTTCCCCCTATAGTATAGTACGGATACTCATTGCCGTGGGAGAGCCACGCTTCGGCACGAATGGGCCGGCTCGACCGGAGCGATAACATGACCTCACAGAAAACTGGCGTGAAACGGCGTTGTGCTGTGTTTCGTTTAGTAAGGGAGTTTACCGGTGGCCAAACTTCCCTAATCCCCCCTATCTCTATTCCCACATAAAAGAGGTCGGCAACGCACTTGCGACTCTTTAGATGTCGCAAGTGTACATGGGCGACGGCAGTTGCTTTCCATCATGTAAACCGTCAGCTGGCTTGCCCCCTTAATATCATAACCCACGGCAACCACTTCAAACCAACTTATTTGGCCAGGAACCGTAGTTGGAAGCTAAGACTCGAGTACGTTCAGGAAGACTACTCTAGGACTGAGAAAAACCGGGATTTCGGAGTTACCATCACTAAAATTTAAACTCTACGGATGTTAATTTAGATTTCCAAATTAATAATGGTGTCTCCATGAGTCTCCCCGTTGGCAACATATAAAAGGATGAGCAGTATTTTTAATAAGTTTTCTTGTATATGACCTATCCTCGCGGAAATCATAAATTGAAACGTTTTTGCTTGTTTGACCGCTTGTCCTCTCTTCACGACTCAACAAAGCAACCAATAGCTTGACGGAGAGTTGCAAAGGCTACTTTCTGGTCTTTCAGAAAAACTTCATGTTGATGTCATAGACAAAAATTTTGATTCTAATTCACACATCACAAAGTTCTAATTTCCGTAAATGTTCCCGTAACTCCGCAATCCCGTACCAGTCTAACTTACACTATGTTTATATCACATTTTCACTAGCGTTGTATGTTTGAGCCTTTACATCGCTTGAACACAACATCACCCTGTGTTCGAATCTCTACACCACAGACAAAATAAAGATTTAAAAAAAAAACAAGCCACACACCACTACATAGAATACATAAGTCGCTAACAGCTTCACCATAAAGATTTGCCAAAGGTTACGTAGCATTTTTGACATAGAAGTCAAGCTTTCTGTCAAAAATTTGACAGCATATGGCAACACTGAAAACTTTAATTAATTCTTTGAGTTTATAGTAGACAAATCGCAGTGTCGCTACATTCGATGTCTGAACACATTGTACTCCATAACACAGAAGCTTTTTTGACAGAGTTAGATTTTAAATAATTACAGACAGAGTTAGATTTTAAATAATTTCTACTCTCTGTGGTCAACTTTTATACTCAAACAATATTGCATTCTGTTTTAACCTAATTATTTTTTTAGATAAATGCATTCATTTACCTTTAAAATAAAAGAACACAAAATGGACGACGCAACATCAGTCAAAAACCTCGTTTTAATAAGCCACAAAACTTGCTTAAGCACTTCACTAAATTAAAAAGTCCAAGAATTATTTTTTAATCCGTTATTTCAATCATCGGTTTCCTATTCTTACCTTTATTAATAGCTTTAAAGTACTCGCAAAAATTATATAACAATTTATCGTTGCAAATAAAAATAGCGTTATTTGGACTTTAAAATAGCGTATTAAGCAATATTCGCAGCTATTAATAATATTCATTTTAATTATAATATTAATAACAATTAGTAGAGTAGAGTTATAAATATAACACACAAGCACCAATGAAAGAACACAAAAAATACCGAAATCATTAGACTGTCCAAACTCGTAATCAAAACGTGACTTTTCGTGATCAATTTTAAAATTAAATTTTTAGATGGTAACATTAGCAGCCTTATTGAAGTAACACAAAGTTTCTTCGCCGTCAACGAATCAAAAAGTTTTGGGTCTGTTTCACCGCTTACTGATAAAGTTTCTGTTAGGCTATACACAACTTTTTTGACATATTCTCCATACCAATTCTGTCAACTAAAGTTGTGGATAGACTGTCAGTCAGCAGTGAAACAGGCCCTTAGTAAAAAAAAACTTACTCTTTAATTTAAATGGACATTGCTAACGAGGTAAAGCTACAATCTTCTACCAAAAACATTCCTTGTCAGTCAAACTGGCTAAGATAACATATTAAATATAAAACATCCATACATACAAGTATAAAAGGAAGAATAAGTAGATAAAGCCTGCCTATTTTGTATTTCAAGTAGCAGTCTCATTATGAAGTGCCAGACAAATTTAAAAGATCTTACGTGCCTATTATTTAAACTTTATCATTCAAGCAATTTACTCTTTAAGGCATGACATAAATACTTTATTACACAATTTTAATAATATTCGCTGGGTGCAAAGTAGGTACGCACAGCGTGCATGGTCGCAAAACGGAACACTATCGGTAGACGGCATACAAACTGTCACTACGTTTTGTCCGCCATGTTTTGACACGCATCCAGCGAATAAAATTCGTTGTCTCACATTATCAGATTTAACTCCTATTAGGGATATTATCCGAAGCAAACTAGAAGTCTGACATTCTGGATCTTAAATAGATCTCTAATAGATCATTTAGGGTAATTCCGATGTCATCTGGCGTCTAAGCGAAACGAAGCAGCGTCTATTTTCTGGCTTAAGTCAATCTTAAAGTACATATAGCAATCTGGGAGAATTTCTTTATATAATATAGTTCATCTTACAGCACGGTGACTTTGAATTGTCTGTCATTACATGGGCTCAACGCCGTGCATGGCCAGGAACCCGTGCAGGTCACGTGGCACGTGATGTGGACGGTACCGTCTGCCCGCAGCCGCCAGCGCGCCCGCAGCCAAGCACGCAAGACGCGGCCGCAGCGCCGCACGCACTAGACCTTCGGCCGGACCTGCAAGTGAATCCCTTGTTAGTTCTGCCGAGTTTTATCCGAATTTCTGATCAGAAAAATAAGATACAATACAAAAATTTATATTAAATTTTGAATAGTATGCGGGCTCCACAACAAAACATATACACAAGAGTGTTACGACGGAGCGTCCGAATTTTTCCGACCTTAAATTCGGTTAAAGTGCGACCGGATTTATATTCATTTTTTGACACTTTATAATCGTTAAATATAATAACTATTTTAAAAAACGTAACGTAAAGTTTAGCAAACATTTGGTTATTCTTAACCACTCTTAATTTTACCTTAACAATTTTTAAATGGCTTTTTCTAGCGTCATCTAAAATTCGTGCAGAAAGTAAGACACACGCACGCATTCACGTATGTATTTACTTTGAAGACATTTTTTTACTAACTATATTCTTGCTAATAAAATTATGATCACCGTAAACTTCCCTACATCTGCAAAGTATCAACATGTTACTCGAGATACTAACCACCGATGGCAGCGACGAGCGGGGACACGCCCACCGCGTCGACGGCGTCCACGTGCGCGCCGCGCGACAGCAGCTCCGACACGCACGCCGGCAACGCCGTACGCCAATGACCCTCGGACCCTATGATATAGATAAGTTAGTTAATCTCATGTATATGACAAATCTTATATTTTTAGTAATATACTATCAGAGTCAATCAAATAAATGTTGTAAAATAATAAAACTCCTTACTTTTTCAATAAAAATCTTGTTCGTGTATATTTCAAACGACTTGTGTATATTTCTTCTTGACTGACTCATCCTCTGCTACAGAGCAAGAACAGCCTCGGACGTTACGCATACTCCACAGAGGAAATTCGTAGCACCAACCCGAATCACTTCATTCAACTTATGAGCAGCATTCAGTTGGGGACGGTGTTTTAATGCGAAGGAGTCACAATAGATCTTTAAGGGTCAGAGTGACGCCACTGCCACAACGGTTCCTGACTTCGGAGGAAAAAAATCCGACAGATAACATAACTCAGTTGTGGGCGAGGTCCTGTGTGACGTGTGTGCGTGTTTCAATCGTGTGGCAGTGTAACACAAATAAAAGTTGTAAATTCACTTGCGCACGCACACATAAGGCGGCGAACACAACTGAGTTGAGCTATCTATATGAATGTCTGTCGCACGTACCGGGCACGAGCTGGTACGCAATGAGCGCGACGTGTAGCGGCGTGCGGCGCATCTCGTCCGCCGCGTCCACGTCCGCGCCGCACTCTAGCAGCAGCCGCGTCGTCCGCGGACAAGGGAACCTGTAATATCATATTATACTCAGCTCAGAAAGAGAGAAAAGAGATAATTAAAAGTCTAAAAAAGAGATAACTAAAAGAAGTTTCAGCCCCGTTTAATCCGGCCGCAATTTTAATAAGAAAACTTCGGACATCCCGACAGAACGCGCTTGTTTCGATGGTCAGGCGCAGAAAGGGAAGATCTTCCGGCCGAGCGAATTAGCCTGACTGACGTCATTTCAGTCGCGATTCAGGATTCTGAGGCTAATTACCTATTGATATGTTTCGTTGTGAACCCCACATAATCCGTCCAAAATTTCTAATGGGATTTAGTTGTATATAATGTGAGGCCAGATCTGTGTCTATTTGTGCTATTAACATAATGACTAAGATCAGATGTGTTCATAATTTTTACATCGTCCTAGTGGTCACTCTCTAGCCTTTTAATTGTAGGAATTTGAAAAAGTGTGAATGAAGGATATGATATACTGTTAGTGCGAGGGAACATTTTTACAAGGCGCCGTCCAAAATGGACGTCAAACAATTTTCATGATTTAAGAAAACTGTGAGTGACGTTCTTTACGCACTATTGTTAGTGCAAGGGTAAAATTTTTACAAGTAGGGGCGTTATTTAGTCTTTGAGCGTTCGTAGCCTAGTGGGTAAGACCTTTAGGTTCGCACTCGAGAGGGTGCAGCTTCGAACCCCGGTGGCGTTTACCAATGAGACATTTTCCGATGTCTAGTACATAATACGAATGCTCATTGTCGTGGAAGAGCCATGTTTGGGCACGAATGGACCGGCTCGACCGGAGTAATACCACGGCCTCACAGAAAGCTGACGTGAAACGGAGTTGTGCTGTGTTTCGTTCAGTGAGTGAGTTTACCGGTGGCCCAACTTCCCTAATCTCCCCTATCCCTTTTCCCTATTCCCATTCCCTCATAAAGGCCGGCAACGCATTTGCGACTCGTCGGATGTCACGAGTGTCCATGGGCGACGGCAGTTGCTTTCCATTAGGTAGCCGTCTGCTCGCTTGCCCCCAAAATATCATTAAAAAAACATATACGATTGTAACTGTTGCAAAATTTACTCCCTTATTTTTATAAAAAAAAAAGGTACTGACTGGCAGACGTCACTGGTGTGGAAGTCGTCGACGGGGGTTCGGCGGTCGACGGCGAGGTGCAGCAACGTCAAACCGCACCGCAGCCGCGCCGTACGTAGAGAGAACACCGCCCGCCGCACCGCTCGCCGACTATCCTGTCAACACACACACGCGGATATAAAATATATTTATATTCATAGACTTTTTATATAGCCTTCCTCGATAAATGGATTAACAAACACAAAAATAATTATTCAATTACGGCCAGCAGTTCCTGAGATTAGCGCGTTAAAACAAATGAAACAAACTCTTCAGCTTTATATTATTAGCAACCCCCTTGTTAATAAAAATATTTAAACAATGTTTGACTAATCAACATTCGCAGTTTTTTTTTTCTGAAATATTAGAAATGCACACAACAGAAAGGAACAGCCAACTTTGATTAGTTAAACACTGTTTAAATATTTTTATGAATAAGGGGTTTAATTTATATTAATAATATAAAGCTAAAGAGTTTGTTTTGTTTTATTGAACGTGCTAATATCAGGAACTACTGGTTCATTTATCGAGGAAGGCTATAGGCTACATAACATCACGCTACGACCAATAGGAGCCGAGCAGTAATTAAAGAATGTTGTAAAAACGGGATAATTTATAAAGTTTTACGCGGGCGTAGTCTGTCTGTTTGTTGCCGCTTCACGCCAAAACCCCTGAACAGATTTTGTTAAAATTTGGTACGGGGATACCTTGGATAATATACGGTTATGGTACGGTTCCTGCGTTATCGACGAATTTTGACGCAACGGAGTCGTCAACTTTTAAAACAATATGTGTTGATTAAAAGCATTTACTATACTAGTCACGTGACGAACTCAACGCGAGCGAAGTTGCGGGCACAAGCTCTAGTTATGTAATAGGAAAATGTCATTTGAGACAAAGCCTATGAATTACCTCGTCTTTTTCAGGGTCCTCTAGTAGTCTCGCCGCGACCGCCACTAAGTACAGCGCTGTCCGTACGTTGCTCTCGTATTCGTCCTTCAAAACAAATGATTTGTATTTAGTTACACTAGAGGTCGCCCTGTGGTCAAAATTCAACCATATTTAAATCCATCGTGCTGACGAGCTATAAATCTATTTTCAATTCTATCACAGACTTCAATTTGGCATTAAGGTCTCGTCTCTTGAGTGCCAAGTGCGAGTTTTTATTTTACATTGGATCGTGAACGCGTTTCGCGTTTTGCGTTTACATAGGATATGGGATTTGTACAGCGCCACCTACCGATGCTCACGGTCACGTGTACAAATCCCATATAAAAATCCTAGTAAACGCGAAACGTTTGCTGTCGAATGTCAAAAAGAAACTGGCACTCTTCACTCAGGCCATTAAATTTTATTGAAAAAAATTAAACTATAAAATAAAATAAAAATGTTTAACGTCTATGGTTGACATAGACGTTAAACATTTTTATTTTATTTTATAGACGTTAAACGAGTATTTCATGTGTGATTATCGTGTCAAAATTTTGTTTTTTTTTAAATAATATTTAGGGGGCAAGGGAGCAGACGGGTTCTCTGATGGAAAGCAACTGCCGTCGCCCATGGACGTCGCAAGTGTGTTGCCGGCCTCTATGAGGGAATGGGAATAGGGATAAGGTATTAGGGAAGTTGGGCCACCGGTAAACTCACTCACTGAACGAAACACAGCACAACGCCCTTTCACGTCAGTTTTCTGTAAGGCCGTGATATCACTCCGGTCGAGCCGGCCCATTCGTGCTGAAGCATGTCTCTCCCACGACAATGAGCATCCGTGTTATGTACTTGAGATAGGAAATGTCTCATTGGTACACGCCTCCACCGGGGCTCGAACCTGCACCCTCTCGAGTGCAAACCAAAGGTCTCACCTATAAGGCCACAGACGCTCTGTAGTGTGCGTAGCGCTATATTTATTAAAAATATGCAAAATTAAAGAATATTTTAAAATAATCTTGATATTCCACGCTCCTCCACCATAGTACAACTGGGAGAAATTTCATGCGCGTCTTAAAAAGAGGTACAAAGTTTTCCGCTCGCGAATTAATATATAGATATGCTCAATGCCAACATCTACAATACTATAAAATTTCAGTCTAGTGTCTGTGATTTAAGATGTCAAACGTTTACCTGTCGTTAAAAAAGATACAATTTGTATGCCACCGACCGTCGCACCACCAAACCACCCAGTATAACCAGATAATTACAATCAATATGTCGGTGAGACGTCGTTAGTTCTACGAAAATCCTTAAGCTTGACTTAAAGAAACGGCTAACAAGCCACACTTATTATGCGACGGCAACGTTTAAT
Source organism: Cyclargus thomasi (assembly GCA_026546445.1). Taxonomy (NCBI): domain Eukaryota; kingdom Metazoa; phylum Arthropoda; class Insecta; order Lepidoptera; family Lycaenidae; genus Cyclargus; species Cyclargus thomasi. Next base: position 11,686 of record JAOTAV010059139.1, read on the forward strand.
AGAATTTACGGTGCAATGAATGTCAAATGTCTGTTCCATAGCTGTCGAAAGCGAAATCTCCCTTCTGTTTTGTGAGTATAAAAGAATAACTTACAATTAGCACATCGGGGTCAAGGTTGGCCTGCGGTTTCTCCATTCTCTTAGTCCCCCGTTTCAGTTCTTCAGCGCACGCCTCTAACACGTAACACACCTGCACATATTACAAATCTAAATATATAAAAAAACTATACTATTGAAATAAATAATAAATAACAGTTATGTATAATAACATGTAAATATACATATTTTCATTTGATTTATATTAATATACATAAATTATTGTTTTTCGGCACTGATAAATTAACCGCCAACCAACTAACGCTCGCACTAAAAGAGTACGCACCAATAAGAGACCTGCGTGTACGTACCCCGATACTATAGGCGGATAGGCGGATTTTTTTTCCGAACAAAACTAATAAGATTTCCGCTTATTTGGTTCTATGCTCGATGGTACTTTATAACAATAGTCTGAAGATTGTCGTGAGTCAAATTAGATTTCTATACCATACCAAGATAAACTGACCTGTGACAGCGGCAGCTCTATGCCAATGTGTATCATCTGTGAGAACACCTGCGCGAACCGCAGGAGATCTTTCACCACCGAGACCTGTAATCAAAGTTTTAGCAAACTTTGACGTTGTGTATGTTTGAATTTTGAAGAGTTTATTTTGTTATACGATTATATTTGTGTACGACGTACGTACAATGTACATGCACGCAGGTTGACGTAACGTAACAAATAATGCGTACGCCGGAACGTGTACGTATGTTTCGTCAACGAGCGTGCTCGTATGTGTACTCGTTTTTTAATGATGTTTTATCCATACACCCAATCTAAAAACGCTAGCCGCTAATTACAAGTTTATATAGTGTGCTGCGTCTATAAGTATCTCTTTCACTAAAAGCGCGTACCTCCACACGAGCCTGTAGAACTCGACCGTTGCCTGCATGCGAGCGAGTGGGGTGTATACAAGTGTATCTGTCTCTCTCTCACCGAGTTCTGGCTGCGCAGCGCGAGCGCGTGCCGCCACAGCGCGAGGCAGCGGTCGAAACGCGCCTCGTCGGCGAACACGGCGCCGCGGAAGACGACGGGGTGCGGCAGGTCGGGGCACGCCCGCCCGAGTACACGCTCGCGAACCGCCAGACCCTCCATGTGGAGGGCGTGCGCGTCGCCGTGTAGACGCTCCACTTCCTGCAAACGTTTTTATTTTATTATTATTTCTTTAAAAATAGTGTTACATATTTTTAAAAAAACCTGTTACAATCAATTACTTCGTCCCAGGGAAAAAATGGGTAGTCGCAACTGGTGCTAATTCACTGCCCTGCAAGTTGTGACACACACATTAAAGATGACGTGGAAAAGAGGCGGGACCACGTTCACCCTTGTAAAATGTAGCAGCACGTAACGCGTGGTGTACCGGTACGCCATCTGTTGCTGTAACGTGGTGTAGTTACCTCGAGCGTGGTGGTCTCCCGCCAGTTGTCGTAGGCGGGTATGGGGTCCGCCGGCCTCTTGAGCAGCAACCCGTAACGCGTATCGTAGCGCATCGCCATCGCGCGGTGCAGGTACTGATACGCCATCTGGTGGACATGGGATAGTTTATTCTATTGGGTAGTTAGTAGGTATATTTCCGCTATCTTGCCCAAATCCCTACACCCCATCCCCTCTCCCTATTCTCGTAGCCAATTCCTTCATTAATCAAAATTTATTAACGCACTTTATAAGCGCTACAACGCTTACGATTTTACAAGTGTTCATGGGCAACTGCAGTTTCTTTTCATCACGTTATCCGTTCGCTCACTAGGGCCCAAATTTAAAAAAAATAAGAAACCACCATAATTATAACTTATATTAGCTCACCCTCAAACAATAATACTCCTTATCATTAGCGAAGGAGGCGCCGAGCAGCTCGTACGCCTCTATGGCCTGCGCGCGCGTCACCTCGGGCCGGCACGCTAATATCTCGACAACCGACGCGCGCGCACGCTCGGCTGCGCACTGAAGGGGCGTCATACCTGCAAAGATTAAGATGTTTCAAAATTGTTTTCTTCTCCTTCTTCTTCTAAAAACTGCTCCTTCATGGTTCGCCAGTGTCAGTTTATTTACCGCGTCTTCACCACTTACCCGTGAAGTGCCGAATGGGTTATCCACAACTTATGCATCGTTATGCAATAAATACTATATAGGCAGTAACTAGCTGTCACCTATCAACATGACGTACCGTTCTCGTTGGTGAGTATCTTGGCGTTGTGTTCTATGAGCGCGCAGACAACGGCAGCGTGGCCACACTCCGCCGCGAAGTGCAGGGCTGTCGCGCCGCATAACGCACGCTCGTCGACGCGCGCGCCGCTGTCTAGAAGGAACTGGACCTGTTGGATAGAACGTTCTAGAATCCACACCCACACGTATAGATATAGTAATCCTATACAAAAATTACCCCTCTAAAGCATATAGCGTTAGGTATGTGCTTTAGAGTTTCTGAAACGGTGACATACGGACGGGCAGACAGCATACAATCAGCGTGCCGTTTCGCTCTCCTGTTCTTTTGAAAGCGTCTATACAAGTTCATACACTGAGACGGTCGCCGTGAATGCTCTCATAGCCGCTCATACATTACTATTGTCTACCCGTGTGGCGAGCGTGTGTATGTTAAAAGGTGCTTACATAAAACAATGTTGCTTATCAATAAAAATAAACAAAAACTTTTTGATAAAACCATAATAGTAAGATTGTAAGCAAATTAATTACATTACATTAATTACATTACATTGTTATAAACTCTATGTTTAAGGTTGGGGCCTGGTGTCCTGAAATACTAGCTTTGCCCAGTTTAGGCACCAGTCTCCCACAATAATCTAAGATAACAATATAGTCTAAGTACAGAGTGTGTAAGAAAATAAATGATTTATTTATTTATTCATTCGTATTCTTTGATGTCTTTTGCAAAATGTTACGTAGATTCGCCTACTCGTTGTTATAATTAAGAAATACGTAAACAAGTTTTTTAATCGGTCATCTTGAATGTTTTGACTGAGAGATAAATGACATTTCATTACACACGTACATTTTTAAACCAATTTAAAAACAAAAATAAGTTAAATGAGACTAATTCCTGTTTTCACCATGTAGGAGGTGAGCTTAATAGACAATATACGTGGACACTTCAACATGCGTAAACCTAATCTAATATATAAAATTGTCGTGTCATATTTTTCGTTGCTATACTCCTCCGAAACGGCTTGACCGATTTTGATGAAATTTTTTGTGCTTATCCGGTATCTATGAGAATCGGCCAACA
>JAOTAV010059150.1:0-15020 GCA_026546445.1 Cyclargus thomasi
TAAATTCTATTGGAGGCCGCACGCAGAACAAACAAGTGAAGACCATTTATTTGAACTCTGTTGACCTTTCTGTGGTGCCCTGTTCTTGTCTTATGATCATTCTTACTCGCTTGTTCGTAAAACACAGAGTTGCCAAAGCGTTGCTATATTTTTCCTATTAATAATATCAATTTTAGTTTAAGCCTAAAATACGTCTCACAAACATCATTTTACTTAGTTTTTATTGTTATGCAACCAAAATCTACCCTTGAATTATATTTAAATTAGTTGTAAGGTTTTTTCTATTAAAAAACATTACAACTGATTCAAACATAATTATAGGGGCAGATTCAAGAAAGATTATTCTTGAATCAGTTGTAAGGTTTTTTCTATTGAAAAAAACCTCACAACTGATTCAAGAATAATTCAATGGTAGATTTAGTTTAAGCCTAAAATACGTCTCATAAACATAATTTTTTTTAGTTTTTATTGTTATGCAACCAAAATCTACCCTTGAATTATTCTTGAATCAGTTGTAAGATTTAAGAATAAATCAGTTTTAAGGTTTTTTCTGTAAAAAAAAACTTAACAACTGATTCAAGAAAAATTCAAGGGTAGATTTTGGTTGTAAAACAATAAAAATAAAGCACGCGTTTTTTTAAACTCCACATCACCCTCCTCCTCCTGTTAGTATTTTTTAACAGCGACACAAGCAAAATAGATCAAAACGTAATGGCTGCCGGTTGTTGACAACATTTCAGTAGTTCGTTGTTTTGCTGGTAAACTAAAGTATTACGTACAAATCACAATGAGTTATATAGTTAGAGGTTGTAAAAAGTACATTCAGATTGTGATGTAAATTTTCACGGGTAAGTTAATTAATAAGATATTTTTTTCATTTGGTTAGGGTGACCATTAGGTATTTTGGATTGGACTGTCCTCGTACGTAATTCATTAGCTGAAAAAATTGACAAAAGTTGTATATATTAGGCTAGAATGACTATTATGTAGTTTTGATGAGATTTTTCAAGTATTTCAATGTTTTTTAAATACATCATAAACTGTTATTTTGCATTTAAGGTGCCTTTTTTATGTTGTAGGTTCCCTAGTGACTCTGATTTTTGACAAGCTTGGCTATCCTTTAAAATCAAATTATTACAATACAATTTCTGCCAGAATTTATAGCCTACACTTTAGGTTTGAAGACCATGATTGCCGCTTTTTAAAATCTGCTAAACCAAAGTTCTGTGGGTGTTGTGAATCATAAGTAAGTTCTAATAATTAATGAATTAACTATTAAAGGTATCTTGGTATCGTTAATATTAATAGTACCAAGATAACTCCAATATATTCAGACATAGTAAAAAAGTAGCATAAGTCCTCTCTCAACATTATTATTATTATCTAATATCTTTGATTATGCCAAATTTTGTCAAATCGATTTAATTGTGAATCATGCATCCGCAGACAAAAAGACAGACCTACAGATAATAAGATAGTACATTTAGAGGAATTATACATAGAGTAGCGGATCCCATACAAATCAGCGTTTCCGTAGTTTTTAGTTCACATCTGACCGATAGATGTCATTGAGGGTATCAAATATGCCATATCGAATAAAAATTTAGTGTCAAACATGCCGTCTAGTAGACTACGGTTATAACTCGTTGCAAACTCTGATACACAAAAATTATTCCCTTGAAATTACTCCACTAGATGTCGCTGAATATTTTTTCTGGAAATGGTATGATGGCATGGCAATGATATTTTGCAGATCTAAGTTTTTGGTTCTTTAATAATATTTTTTGATATATTTTTATGTACTAATGATAATAAAATCACTTGCTATTTCAGCACAAGATGGCGCAAAATAAATTGTTTCGTGCCTTCTACCAGTTGCAGCTTAAAACGGGCTATAAGGATTGGTTTTAAAGTATTTTTTAGAAAATCTTAATCATTAGTATACGAGTGTTTATATGATGTTGTAAAAATGCATAGAAATGTTTTTTCGTGTTTTAAGGTTGCTCAGTTTGATGTAAATGTCTAGTTTTGTTGTATTATTATACTTCCAAATTTATCCAGCATCGTGACTAGTGCCATCTAGACCTAAGAGATTATTCCCGTATACGAAATTTTGTATGGATCTGTAAGTCTGAAGATCTGTAATAAAGAAATGAGATTATGTTAGGTTACAAACCACGTCATAGAATTTCAAAGTAAAACAAGGCATTTTATTAAAAGTCTGAATCAGGATCACAATACTAATGAAAGAGATATGTTTTCGGAAATAATAAACTCTTTAGAAAATTATTGTCAATGCGGCGCTTCTGAGGATAATGTGCTTTATAACATAACAGGATTTATAATTCAAAAAAATAAAAAAATATCGTTATTGCGAGTTTTGTCATGCTATCCTCACTACTAAAAATAATAAAAGTGATCTAGACTATGCTCTAAATATGAATAAATGTTCAGCGGTCACAACATTTGTCAACCGGGGTAAATTATGTTTTGCTTCGGATGCTGCATTAATTAGTATCGTGAAATATGTAAATATATTATTTAAAAAAAGTATGTCAATATCAATGTTGTCACTTTATAACATATAAATAAAAAAAAACATATTTTTGTCTTCACTTTTTTGTTCTGCGTGTGGCCTCCATTAGGATTTAATCTTCTTGATACATAGGGTAGCTGTTTCAAACATCGAACATGTCTCATTTGAGGAGGGAGAGGGGTTATTTTGATGAATAAGACCGCAGAAGTGACACAGTTTTGTGCCTTCACTCGAACGTATGCACAATCTATTATTAAGTATGGATAAAATAAAATTTAGATTTTTACTAAGTAAGGAAAGAATAAAAATATGTTATATTATTAATTTTATATTTAAAATTATACTAGTATGTAGCTAAAGATTTTACAAATAATGTAATGAACTACTTATTTAAATAATCTCGTATTTTTATCCAGTAGTAAAATTATAAAGAACTAAATATTACAAAAATTCAAACTCGTCTATGTGAGTAGGAACTTTGTTCTACGGCCTACATTTCACTCTCAATATACTTACTCTATGCCAAAGATGTAGGAAGGCGCAAAGTAATTCAATGTTTGAATTTTATTTATAAACAACTAAATAAGAATATTTACCGATAAAAAGATATTCTGTTATATTTTCCCGTGTTCCTCGAACTATTCTTGCAGTGTCCCAACAAACAAGAAGGCATTTTTCGTAACTTTTATTCTGTCGAATGTTTGGTACGCTAGTGTGCGGAACCATTTACTTTACCTGACACTGGCCATGGTTATAGCCGAAGCGCCATATAAATAAAAAAATATAAAAAAAGAAGAAGACAAAGAACAAGAAGACAGGTGGTCTTGTTTTGTTGTCAAAATTATTAAGTAGTACGTAGTAATCTATGATCAAGTTATTACAGCAGATTTCAGATTAATTTTCATTTTCAAATTTATAACATTTTTCGAACTTAATTTGTGTAAAAAGATTCTCAATATATTTCATCCCCATATATACGTTTTTGGGATCGAAAATAAATATACAACAAAAATGTCCATGCATATGCAAAATGCTAAAAAAAAGACACAGGAAGAAATGCGACGATTGATGCTGGAACGGAAAAACAAAGACAAAAAGCCCCAGAAAATAAACAATCCTCTAGCTAAATACAATAATCAAGGGCAACTTACGTGTATTCTGTGTTCTTCGATAGTACGCTCTGAGAATGTTTGGCAAGTTCATTTAAACAGTAAGCAACATAGGGAAAACATAGAAAAAGCAAAGAAGTTAAAGGAGTTAACAAATAACTTCACTGAAGGCAAAATCAAAAGGCCTGGGCCTCCTATCAGTGATGCACCTCAAGAGAAAAAGCCAAAAGGTATTCTAAAGAATGTTGGAACACCAATACCAGCAGTAGCTGCAAAACCCAAGAATAATGCACCAACTGTCTACTCTCATCATGACGAGGAAATAAAAAGAGTTAACTTGGATACAGTACTGACTAAAGAAGGCAAAATCAAAGGTAATTTGTTATGAAAGTTGCTTTTCCACAACTTATTATTTATCAATAGTTCTAAGTCTGTCTTATATTAATTTTTATTATCGAACTATAAATAACAAGCAGTGATACTTTAAGGAAAGTTAAGTGATGCTGCTCAAAACAAATCTCATACATCACAAGAAGAGCAGGACTCTAAAATACAAGATGTTAATGCACCTATTCCTGAAGGATTCTTTGATGATCCAATTCTTGATGCCAAGGTAAGGGAAGAACTTTTCAATGTTTTTTACTAGAAGAGGACATAATAATATGAATAAATAGACTTGCATTATTGCAAAATTAGAAAGTATTTATTAAAATATATGTAGTATTGCTTTTTTCAACTAAACATCTTACCTCTTAGTTCACATCTAGTTAAAATTGGGGTTAGGCAGGGTTTATTCATTCTTATTGATTTATGAGACCCTTTACTCTGTTAAGCATTTGATGGCGACATTTGGCCGTATGGCTACTGTTGCATTTGTTTGAGCAAGCAAGCAACCAAAGAAAATTACTGGACTTTTTTAGATAAAGACTAGTAAAAGTTTTGTTTTGCTGTAGTATAGTAAGGCAAATTGAAATAACAATACACAATTCTTCTATTTGAATTTTTAAACTAATAAGCATTTAAATGCTTTTAAAGATATATCCACACCATAATAAATATCAGCTAATTGATAGGTGTTTATTCACCATACAACTCGTTAAAACTATCATGTATCTGCTCTATCATATCAGTTGCCAACATACTTCTGCCTTTCAACTTAAATGCTTTCTCATTGCAAAGTCTAACTAGAGCAGATGAGGCATAGCATGCAAATGTTGATGCAGATAATGTGTTGTCATTGCTTTTGACCAATGGCAGTTTATTGGCATGTAAACACCAATATAAAAATACTGCAAGAGACCCAGAGAGCAAATCTCCCTGGCCCCCGCACCTTCTTGCTGATCCCCCCTCACTTGACTGCCACTGTAGAGAAGCATCAGGACTTAAAACTTCATCACACTCTCCCTTCTTCAAAACTGTAGTGTATTTACTCTTTTGATGAAAATCAGATATCCCATTTGTATTTTCGATCAGCCTCTCAAATTCTATTTTGTTCGGAGTTAGGATGATCGGAGAGGAGAAATCCTTAATTAGCACAGGCTGTTGAGTAATAAGAAAGAGTCCATCGGCATCAATAATTAAAGGTATTCTCTTTTCCTTAATAACCCCGATAAGTTGTGACACTGTCTTAAATGTCTTGTCACTTCTTCCTAAACCAGGGCCAATAACAATAGCATGTAATCTATCCAGCCAAGGTGAGATCTCACTCAGTGCATCTTCGTGATCAAGTAATGGATGGACAATCAGTTCAGGGCTATAGGACTTAATTATTGGGGCTGATGAGGCTGAACAAAAAACATGAACTAAATCTGCTCCAACCTGAAAAAAGGACACCAGATTTTATGTTTCATCTAATTATTTTAGATCATAATGTTCTGTTAAAGAAATCAATCAAATTTAGTAACAACTAAAAAAATATTGCAATTAAATTTACACAGGTAATAACTAATTTACCTTAAGTGCGCTTATTGCCGCGAAATAGGGAGCACCGGTGTATTCTAATGAGCCGCCGACGATGCCTATTCTGCCGGCCTGACCTTTGTGGTTGCTGCCTGATAACGGCGGAATACATGATTTGATCATGAATAATATAGCTTTTCTGTCCAAAATGTTCATTTTACTCTTAACAATACGTTACTATACCCAGTTTCGCGTTGTTTATTTATTGTCTAATTTCAATAAATTTTCAATTGGAAATTGAAAACCACAGAACAATGTATATTGTTGTAAACCACCATACAGAATGCTAACGCTTGTTTTTAACAAATTGTAAATTATTTTAACAATTTCGTAAGTAAAGCTGTCATTCTCAAATCTCAGCTGTCAAACAGCTGATAATGACAGCTAATGGCAAGATTTTTTTTATATGGCAATATTATCAGGCCTAGTATAAAGCACGTACATACGCTTGTCTTAGTAGTTAGTAGAATACGGTTTAAATGATGGTGCTTTTCTATCACTATTTATAGTCTCGCTACTATAAGTTGAACCTAGCAATTTTTTACTAGCAACATTATTCCGACAGTCTTTTGTTTTCGGTGTAAATTGCACTATAATTAGATTACATGATTTTGATACTTGATCGAGAATTATTAATTATGTTTATCTTTGTTTTTTTACGTAAGACATGACATGTTATTTATCTAAAAAATTAAGTATTTTTATAACAGATGTATGAAAATATGACATAAATAGATATGAAAAACAGGATATTGTCCCTCCGTCGGGTATTCAGATTCAAAATTTGATTGTTGATGTTTAGGTCTCATTTCTCATTACCATTCTTGAGATACAGACTAGAGTCAGTCGGATGGACGGACATCAAAGAGTTGCAAAAACTCTCCCATTGAATATAGGATTCTGTTAGGTAATTATTGTTTTAACAATAAACAATACTATTTATTTCTTTAAGGCTAGAAATATCGAGTACAAAGATCCAATAGAAGAAGAATGGGAGAAATTCCAAAAGGAAATCAAGAGTGAAACAAGCACCTCTGCAGAAATTATTGCAGGCGAACAAGAAGAAGCCACAGCCGAAAGACAAATTGATGAAATCGATGAACAAATTAGAAATTGGTCCAGGTACATACTTTCCTAATGATTTAATATTAGTTGTACCCCGCGTTGCTATCCGCGTAAAAGGTAGCCTATGTGGTAATCCAAAATATCAGCTAGCTTCATTCAATTTTATCGAGATTGGTCTAGCCGTTTAAGCTTAAAGAAGTAACAAACATACACACTCACAAACTTTCGCATATATAATATTAGTAGCATCAGTAGGATTAACCCCCTTATTCGTAAAAATTTTCAAACAGTGTTTCACTAATCACCATTCACTATCGCTTTCTTTTGTGTGATGTTTTCAATATTCCAGAAAAGGACTGCAAATCTTGATAAGTTGTACACTGTTTAAATATTTTTATGAATAAGGGGGTAAATGTTATGTTTAATCTTAAAAACCATAATTTATAATTATTACTTCCTTGCTTTTTATTTTTTTGGATAATTAAAAAATAATCTGCTTGCACTTTTTTTTCAGAGTTTTAGATTTAGAACTCAAAAAAGAAGAAACCAAGAAGAAAATTCAAGATGTAGAAATGGCAAGTGAAAATGAAGATAACGATTCAGATAATGAAACAGATTTGGATGAATTTCTGGACTGGCGAGCGAAGAAGTCCTACTCATAACACAAAGTTCATTACAACATAATCATTTGTAATATAGTATAATGTATTTAATAAACTACACAAAAACCTAACTTTGTTAAAAATATACTGAGTATACTAAGTATAAAAGTAAAAGAGCTTCAAGACTTTTTTTTGTTTCTGGCTATTGGTAAGGTTAAAGCACATCTATCAAAACCGAACGCGGCGAATAACAAATTTTAGAATTCGGTATGTGAAATGTCATGGAACCTCGCACATGAGCCGCGCCGAAACGTCCGATTCGTCCAAAATCGTTCGCTATAAAGGTTAAACTGATTGAATCAGTTCGGATATAATATGTGCGATCACCATAAAGCTCAAGAACAACACTGAGTGACTCGAAACTTGTTAAGCGCTTTGAAATTTGAATTTGCCCTAATTAGCGAAAAACTTTACATGTGCTAGCGCGCGTGGATAAAAAAGGGAAGACAAAAAATATGATCTTGGGTGACATTCTGTTGTGTGTTATCTCTTTTCTTTAGGGTAGCCAAAGTTTTGAATATTCTATGACTAACGCGTTATTTTTGTTCTTAATTACAGAGGAGAGAAGTCTTGTTCATAATTACAATACTAATAATTCTTAGTCAAAAGTATTTTATTACAAGCTTTTTTAAGCTTCACCTGTCCGTTCGCCCGATGTTACTTAACAGATATCGTGGTAAGGTAAAACAGTGTGTATGTGTGTATGCAGTGTTGTTGTGGCAGTGTACCTACACCTCTAGCAGGTGTGGTGACTGGTGCGAGAAGATTTAAATATATCAAGTACTCTGGGTCTAGGTTGAACGTCATGATTTAGAGATTTTAGTGGATAAATTAGTCCGTATTATAAAATCCAGCTGTTGCCCGCGATTCCTTCCGCGTGATAACAAAGATTATAATTATTATTTTCCTTTTTCCTTGAATTTTTTCTGGAATTTCCAGAATTTTGCGGAAGAAAGTTGATTAAATGAAAGGTAAACTATCATGTTGTGTATGCAATGATAAATGTGTTTAAATAAATATAATATTAAACAACCTAAAAGTCCAAAAACAGAAAATCGAAATACATATACAATACAAGAACCATACCAATTTAAACATGAAGTAATGGATATTTCTAGATGGCTATTTAAAGCTCTTCATTTTGATACCCTACTATGTACTATGTGCATAGAAAACTATTACTCCTACAAAAAATAACTACTTAATTAGGGTCACCCGAGAGAGAGATGGGAGATTTTTTAGTCCGTCGCCCCAAACAGCCCCCGTAGGTATTTTTTCCTGCCCTATATAGTTGACCCATCCCCCACTAACTCTGTGTCACTTGCGCTATCAAGACAAATCTAACGACTTTTGGGCGACTATAGTCGCCTGAAAGTTTGAGTGGCTAATATTTAAGACTTACGGGCAACCCTGTTTGCAACTGTCATTTGTAATGATTTGATAAACACAAAAACAAAAACGCCGGAATCAGAAAAATAAAATTAATCTAGTAACTTATTAACGTTTTGAGACAAATTACGAATATATTTACTGAGTTTTCAATCATTTTCTGCGCCGTTCTTACGAAAAGAAGTTTCAATAAACATGACTTCCGAAAACTATGATCAGAATTTTGATCAATTCAAAAGCTTAATTACGAATTTAAAAGACGCGGAAGTGAAAATACCTATACTAAACGATCTAAAATCATTTTTCGAAGCAACACCGGGTAACGATGTGGTCAGGATAATCAGGAAATTGGGAGTAGCGACCATGGTATACTGCCTTGATACGACTGACAAGTATGTATATTTTTGTGAATATTTTGCGCATGTTTTCAAAAAAACATCTTAATTCATTAAAAATATATGGGTATTTTAGAGCCGTTATCGATCTTACAACTGAAGTATTGAAGAAATGCTTTGAAAAGTTCGATGCAGGAGACATCATTCAAAGTTATCCAACTTACTTTATGTACCTGTTGCGTCATGAAGCAGTGTGTGTACAGGAACTGGCTGTAATGGAGGTAAACAGAATCCAAAGATTTTTTAAGTCATCACAAAGAATATTAAAAAAAACATTAAAATGAAATTAAAAACCTCTATAGTATTATTATCTTTTAAAAACAAGAATCCTTTCCAAGGATTGTTGTAAATTGTCACAAAACTTCATATAGAACATGAAAACTTATATAAAATGGTTTGTCACTTTTTTAATTCAGCAATTACAATTTTCAGGTTCACAAAGCAATAACTGAGGAAGTATACACTCTGCATTTGCCACAATTTATTGATGTGTTTGTGGCTGTAGCACAGTTGGTTTGCCACAAGGATGTAGGTTTGGCAAACAAAGCCATAATGGTGACATCTAACTTGGATCCGGAAGCATATCCAAAAGTCTTGGAAGAGATAAAAATTGGATTAGATTACCCAGCTAGTTTGAAATGTAACCTTATTGAGGTATACTTTTGCTAAACTTAATATTTGAACAAATAAAATAATACTTTATCAAGTTTTATACATTTATTTTTAAATTTATGAATTTTTATTTTTAATTATGGAATTATTGCAATAATGTCACATTTTCAGGTAATAATTAACATATCATCCAAGTCTGCAGAGTTGTTCCAGCTATGTGTTGAACATGAGTACATAAGCTACATGATATCAGAGTTGAACACAGAAGACTTTCTGTACCAGATAAATATTTTGGAGCTACTGGCCCAATTGGCTATTAAGCCGTATGGCATCAACTATCTAGTTGAATGTGGGGCAATACAGAAAATTGTAGGACTGATTGAAGATTTGGAACAGAACCCATTGAAGAACCTTCTGGTGCCTGGTAGGAACAGTTCAATCTATACCTACCTAATATTACAAATGTGAAAATAGCTCTGTTACCTCTTCAATACTAAACCACTGGACCAAATTTGATTAAATATGGTATGCAGATACTTTGAGTCCCAGGGAAGGACATAGTACTTTTTATCTCTAAAAAATGTATGATTGCCACATTATAAGCAAATTATGGCGCAACAGAGTTGCAGGAAGCATCTAGTTACTATATAAATACTTTCTACTTCTCTGATTTTTCTATCAATGGTCTTATTACTTTATGTTATTTGGGTCCAATGAAATAATGTTAAAGTGCTTATCACAAATGGTTTATACAGTAGTCAATATTCTTACTTAGTGTGATTAATAATGTTAAGCCAACTTTAAAAGAAGTATATTAACATTTTTAATGTATAGAAATGTGGAAGAAACTGGCACTATATATGTTGACTATCTGTCTTTACATTTTAATACTTTGTTGCAGGCTACATGAGGTTCTTTGGGTCTATAGCATACCATTATCCTAAGGATGTGCTTGAGAAGTACCCCATACTTACAGACCTATTGTTCAATGCCATAGAATCAAATGAACAAGTCATTCTGCTTATTGCTCTTGATACTCTTGGATTTATTGGAGCTACACATGAAGGAAAGATGTCTTTGGCTGCATTAGGTTGGTGATTAGTTTTTTTACCAACATGCAAAATAATTTTAATGTGACATATTATGAGTCAGTTTACATTAAAACATGGTGTGATTAGAGTGCCGCGACGAGTCGTGTTTGTTTTTTTACATTATTTCCAATGGCCCCAGTTGGGTAACTAATCCCTGTAGGAATAAATATGTATTGCAGTTTGTGTTTTCAGGGAGCTCATTCCAAGTGGCTGTTGATAGAGTGTGCAAGTATGTCAGAAACAGTACCTCAGTAGTGAAAGTCCGAGCGACATATTGCTTGGCAAGTCTCATCGCCATTGATAAAGACACAAAGGTTAAACCACAAAATGTCGACAAAAGGATCACCTTGATGACCCGGGAATGGTTCAGATGCTTGAAACAACAGAATGAGTCTATAGAATATCTTTTTGAGTTATGCAAAAATCCATTTTCGGACATCAAACTTTCAGGCTTTGCTCTACTTGATGCTATCAGTCAACATAATTGGGGACAAGAAATGATTGCTAGTGCTGCAGGTAAGGCAATATTTTTATGTTGTGTCTCACACATGAAAATTTTAACCACAATAAACAAAGAATTAGCAAAATCGGTTAAGCCATTTCTTTTAGTTTAGCAACACATTTAGTGATTCATTTTTACATTTGTAACAATACAATTTCCAAAATAACGTAATACTAATCTTGGTAACAATATACACAAATGAAATGAAATGTGTTTTAAAAACTTTTTATTAACTGAAAAATAACTTAGAAACTATCAACTAAATTGATATGAGATTTTTTTTATTATCTTGTTTCTATAAAAACAGGTTAGATTCCATAAAGTTACAAATCTTACATTTTTTTATTTTATAAACATTGTATTACAATTTTATCCAGAATACCTTTTAAATAAACTTTAAATTTACTTCATATTGTTATATGTATAAAACATGCGTCCTGCTAAACATGTTTATAATATTATGCATATGAAACAAACTTATTGAAAATCATAGGAGATTTTAACATTCAGTGTAATGTAAGCTTATTTACATAACTTTTACAGGTTTTATAGAATATCTCTTAGACCGCCCAGGAGGATTTTCAAAGGAGGAAAAAGAAGCAAAATTCGAAATAATCAAAAGGTTGGCAACATCGACAGTATTTGATGCTAACATTGTAGCGAGATGCCAGGCGTATGTTGACCAAGGACCATTGTTTAAAGACACCATCATGGAAGTGGCCTATGAAGAAAGTGATTAAAATGTTTTACTTTCTCTTCTTATTTTTGGTGCCAGCCTCTTTTGTAGCCTTTCTCTTCATTGCTTTTGATTTCCCACCATACTTTTCAGCAAGACTGTCAATTAAGGAATCCATTTGTTTAGCTCTGGACTCCTGCCTTTCTTTTATCATTAATTCCAAACTGTTCGATTCTGAAAAAAAAAAAAATTAGTAAAAAAAACGATTTACAATATTTATAAACAAGACAAAAATTAAATTGTGCCAACCTGAATTTAAACCCATTGATTTTTGTATTTCTTCTGCCTCTTTAGCCTCTCTATTTTCTTTGGCATGTCTTTTCTGTCTTTTCCTGGCTGGTTCATGTGTAAATATTTTGTAAGCAGGAATCTCACCCTGTTCTATCATTTCCTAAAATAATATTATATTCCGATTTAAGAAGTACCTAAATGTTTTGATAAAATCAAACTATTCCAACAATATGTCAGTGTTAAAAACTTGCATACTCGGTTTTATATTTACTACATACATTTTTGTAGATAAAAAATTATATTGAATGGTGGTAATATGAAAATATTATGTATATGAACATGCATTTTAAATGTGATTTGTTGTAACAACTATTTATCAATAAAAATATAAGACTTACAACAAAACTATGTGTATTTATTATACTTCAACATTCCTTTAAAGTATAACATATAATAGCTGTGTCAAACATAATCAATATATTAATAGAGAGCGGAAAACTCTGTACCCCTTTGATGAAAGACACATAGATGTAAAAGCATTAAATGTCTCCCAGTCATAAAATGATACGCACACTATAATGTTTTGACATGACAGGATAATCATACACAAAATATTCTATTGTTTATGGTTGACATCTAGGTTTATTGACTTGGATTTAATGCCCTGGTAATAACATTTTTATGCTGAATTGAACTGAGACTGTGATTTAATTGTGAATAAATTATTGTCCTCTACACAAGGAATTTAAATATGGTCAAATTTCGACCAAAACCTCTAGTAATTATTATTAGACATTATAACTTGTCATATTATAGAGTTATAGAGTTAATAGGCAGTAGCCTATTATTTTAAAAGAACTTTGTAATCACAATCACAACAGGAACTTACAACAAAAAACCAAAAACTATTTTTAAAATGAAATTTAAAACTTAATATTTACTAATCGGAAGAACCTTAAAAGTGTTTGTGTCAGTACATATAAAATCATATTTTCAATTTGACTTTATTTATCAATCATAAGCTTTTATTTTATGATTAGACTGAAATATAATTCCGTAGGCCAAGTTCAACTATAAATATGTGTTTGTTTATTGAAATCCAATATGAGTCAAGTAGCCTATTGTTGATTTTTAAGTTTAAAACTATATTCATATCAAAAACATGTCCTTCACCCGCAGAAATTAGATATTAGTCCGATTTCTGACTTCTGTCAGAACTAAATCAACAAAAAGTAAATAAACTTACTGTCAGGATGCCTCTCAATCTGGGTTCCTGCTCAGATCTGGCGAACTGTACTCTATCAACAATGATGTCCATATCACCTTTTCCAGCTAAATATGCTTTTTTTAAATCTTTCCTTTCTTCTTCTGACCCTAAATAGAAAAACAATAAGAAAAGCAAATAGAACATGAGAAATATATATCGAATGTATTAATAAAAAATGCTTCTATCATTACCAATTGCTTACCTATGTATTCCTTTTCATATGCTCTGATATCTTCATCTGTTATCTTTTTAAACAATAGTCTCCAATAAATGGTCCAATCCTTGTCTTGTACAACATTGTAATCATCATCATCAACCATCTTAGTTTCATCGTAAAGCGCTCTTTTTTCTTTATCACTAAGAATTGCATGGACACTTCCGAGTACTTTGAATTTTTCAGTTGCTTCTAGTTTTTCGTTCTCGTTCACTCTATCCGGATGAACTTTAAGTGATAGTTTGTGATATGCCTTTTTAACTACAAAGAAATATTAAAATAAACAATCTGCAAGAAATAATGAGATGCTCACAAACAGGGGTAGTAAAAAATTACAAACCTTCTTTCTCAGTAGCATTTTCTGAAATTTGTAGCACTTCATACAAATTTGGTGTATCGAAATATTTTTCACATAATTCTAATAAGCCCATTTTGATTTATGTTAAATAATTTATAGTTTCCCTATCGAATAAAACAAATTTTGAACATGAACGGAGAAATTATCGCGGCAATTTTGACAATTAACACTTATTCTTTTACTTTTTTTCTTTATTTTATTAATTTATATGGCGCTTCGGCTATGGCCAGTGTCAAGTAAAGGCGGGAAACCAATCTTCTTGTTTCAATATATTTTAGCAACGTTACATAAATTTCGTCAAGTCTAAAGTCTAGTCAAAGTCAAGATAAATCGTCAGTATAGTAAAAGCGTCAAGTCAGTAGATTTACTAAAGTGGTAGACGCTTTACTAAAATTTCTAGTGGAGTTTTGAAGGGATACATAAAAAAGCATGTTCCTTGACGTTGTATCACTTGCCTACACTTGTGCTTGATAACGAATATTTAATTCTTGATTCCTATCACTGTAAAGCATTAAAACCCAAAACAACATAAATTTTGCGAAGAAATACAAAAACACAAAATCACTTTTTCATGTCCCGCCAAACCTCCCACTTCTTTTATTTTATTTATTTATTTGTATGGCGCTGCGGCTACAACCATGGCCAGTGTCAAGTAGAGGCGGGAAACCAATTTTCTTAATCCAATAATTTTTAGCAACATTGGATAAATTTCGTCAAGTTTAAAGTCTAGTCAGAGTAAAGATAAAACGTCAATATGGTCAGAGTCAAGTCAGTCCTTTTAGTAAAGCGATAGAAGCTTTACTAAAACTTCGGATGCAGTTTTGGAGGGGAACACAAAATAGCACGTTTCTTGAAGTTGTATCACTTGTCCACACTTGTGCATAACAACGAATG
>JAOTAV010059161.1:0-15020 GCA_026546445.1 Cyclargus thomasi
GAGAAAAATCATTTGAAATTAAAATAATGTGGATTTGATGTGTAGCTGGATACACTAATTAGATAACAAAATAGGTAAGTTACAAGATTTGTCAAAATTTTATGGAAAAAAATTATTATATACTCGAAGGTTGCAAAATGTTAGTCGTCCGCTTCTTTCATTTATCTTCAATTATAATAATAAATGAATTCACTATCACAAGTACAATCATATTATGTAAAAATATTTCGTTGTTGATGTTTAACGGAGGTACTGTAGTCGTTAACACAACCATGTTAAATTTTTGTAGTTACTATAACGCCGTTTGTCCGCTAACACCGTTAAACGCGAACGAAATTATTTCGGCCCAATGAAATGCAACTTTATGTTCGTCAATGTCGGAGCCATTATTAAAGGTGTAGATGAAAATGAATCGTGTAGTCTATGTCATAAAGTAGCATTTTTTCCGAATCCGAGCCGAAATTATCTCGATCTCGGTTGACGGTGTTGGCGGTCAAACGGTGTAAGAAGTACTATCGTCGATTTTGACTATCATTTGATAGAATATGTACTCAACCACAAGAAACTGTAGTGTATTGAGTAACTATAATAGACTACCTGCAACTATATTTGCCTGCAGCTTCGCTCGCGCTAAGAAGTAGTTTCATCCAAGAAAGAAAAAAATAACAACTCTTAGGAAATGAATTCCTAAAATCCAATTTTTTTTTGTATACGGATTCTTTTTTGGTTGTAGGTCAACCAAAAAAGAATCCGCATACAAAATTTGAAATGCCTGGCACTTGTGGTTATGAAATTTCGCGACTTTTTCTTTTTACATAGAAAAAAATGACTTTCGTACTCGTGGGGTGAGGCTAGTACTAAAGTGGGATTGGTATTACCAGAAAGTGGTGGTACTATAGCGTCCCCAGTTTGCTACCATTCTAGTACAGACTGTGGACCGAGTCGGTCATTTGGCAGCTACTAAAAGTGTCTGTAGACATGCAACAAAATTGTTAAGTTAATCAACAACTAGACAATGACTTTATTAAAACAATGTTTTAGGTACATAAACACTTTTTGTTAGAAACTTAAAGATATTTTAGGTATATTAGTGGGAAGCAACAAAAGATAATGGGAGGAGGGTGACGCTAATGGTAGGTGCTAACATTTGATGGGTGATCGTCGACTTTGAATGTGTCAAGTAAACTTTGACTTTTATACACTTAAAAACGGTAAAGGTTGCCTATAAATACATTGGTTTAAGTGAGTTAAGATATTTAAAAAAAATTTTTTTGACCAGGTTGAAGAAAAGTTTTTTTTACATATGCTATTTTTTACAAATATCCATCAGTCATCTATACTGATAATTTAAAGCTGAACAGTTTGTTAGAACGCGCTAATCTTAGGAACTATTGGCGAGAATTTAATAATTCTTTTTGTGTTGTCTAATAATCCAGTCTATAAAATATCACACTTCGACCAAAAGGAGCAATAATCAAAAATATTGTAAAAACGGAATGATTTATAAAGTTTCACGCAGACGTAATCGCGGGCGTAATCTAGTCAATAATGTTAGTTATTCTGATCAATTAAGGATAAACCACAAAGAATGAATTCGCTCATATAATTATGATCGAACTTTACTTTAGGTAAGTTCGTTTGATCTTCAATTTTTTATAAGTGTAAGCTTGAAAGTCGGCTAAGTTTGAAATAACCCGACCAAATTTCTTCAATCTACGATTTGTTTCTGTTTAAACACAACTATCTTCTTCTAAATACAACTTCTTCTATCTAAAAAAGCCGCCATCTTAGAACGCTATCGCCCGTACGCCATGGCCTACACTGATTTTGACTGTTTATAAATTCAGGCCTGATTCTGATAAAAACCAGACCTGTAAAGTGTTATAAAACTGATAATAATTAATTCACTTTAACACCTTTGTACCTTTCCAATGAGCCGAAACATTGTGTAAGCGTCGAAAACGAACATTAATCACTTTAAAGTTGATTAATATTCAAGAGTCGTATGAAAAGCGATACCCAACAAATGGAGTGGGCCATAATTTTATTAATTAAACCCTAAGAAATCTAAGTCAATCAGTCGATATCTTCTCGCCGGAAGCCTTTCAAACATTTGCTTAGCGATCCTTCGAGTTCTTAGAAAAGTTTTAATTAAAAAATATAAGAAAAAAATAATTATAATATGATCTTCTTTTACACTTAACAACTTTTCTTAATATATTTTTTGTGAGCGTTTTTTAATTAATTCAATCATAAATATAAAGCACACTTAACGTATTCAAGTTAAGTCGGAAAAAATTACGTAACACGATTTTTACGTAACATTTTAATAATCTTTAAAACAAAAATGTGATAATCCCAAAAACCGATAGACTTGCTGACGCAGTGTTGTTTTTTTTTTTTAAATGCATCAAAGTGCCTCATGAACTGTTAATGTGAATATACCCTAAGTTAGCTGGGCTAGGACGGCTGCGTTGGACGGGTATGCAGGTGGAGTAGGGTCCTGTCCGCCGCAGCTGTGACGTCACGCCTGGGACTCGTCCGTGACCTACCTGATTATGAATTGTTCTAAATTCAAATTATAATTTAGCTCACTGTTTATAAGTCCATGCTCTCAAAAAATACGTGTTTACTTTTAATTTTCAGTTGCACAAAATGTGAAAAAAATATTTTTTTAGTTACACAAAGATCATTTTAATTTTCATATTTACATTTTTAAATACTGGTATAGTGTTTTGTATATTTTTGTGTGCTTATTATAAAACTAAAACAAACATAAAAACTCTCAACCCGCTTAACCATTTTTTATGAAATTTGGTATGGAGATACTTTGAGTCCCGGTGAAACCATACATTTTTCTGGGATTAAAAGTATCGTGCAACTTTTGATCCCAAAAAAATGTACGGTTCCCGTGCAATTAACGAATTTCGGCGCAACGGAGTTGCAGGAATCGTCTAGTTCTCTAAAGTTCAGAAGTCACCAACGATTTCCGTCTAATTTCCCCGAAATTTAAGATAAAACTATTAATTAAGGGAACATAAAAGGGACGATTGTTCGAGTTAATATTGTCGCAGGGCCACAATAGGCCCTTATCGAGGTGCCCAGGGCCCACAAAGGGCGACATGCCCCGCCCGGCATTTATCAATATCTATTGTACGGAATCCGACTGTTTCGAGTGTTGACTGGTTTACTTAGTCCTGGCCTATCGTAAACATTTTAAACAAATTCGTTGGACCGTCCGAGTAAATGATTTTGCTGGGTTCGATGTACACTGTTGGCTAAGTCTGACATACGAACAAATTACGTAAGTCTGCTTATAAATAAGGCTATAATGATATGAGATGTATAATCAGAGAAGTTGCAACAGATACAGATTGCGGATCTAAGTGATTCGGTCGGGTTTTCACAACATATTTTGATTACTGCTCCGCTCCTATTGATCGTAATAGTATATTGCATAGCGTAATTGTATATAGCCTATAGCCTTCCAACCAAAAAGAATTTTTCAACTCCGGCCACAAGTTTCTGAAATTAGCACGTTCAAACAAACAAATAAATAAACAAGCAAACTCTTCAGATTTGATATGATTAGTATATATACATGCCTAATATACGTCATTAATAAAACGTTGATCAAATATATCATCAATAAATCAAATAATATCACCACGTAACCCTCGCCACGTAGAATGCGAAGCCTCACACACTAAATTATATTTCCCTTAATTAGTAATACGACTCCGACTTAATTAAATACTCAAATATCGAAACTTAATTGATGTAATTAATAGCTGATCATGATTAATATTATTGATCGTAATCACGGCTTCTGGGTGTTCAATTAAATCTAATTATGACATAATAACTATTAATAATCTGTCCGTAATATCTTGATAGACGGTAGTACTATCTATACATATATAAAACAGTAAAATTGGCGTGTCTGTATAATTAATATTTTTATAAACTAATCAATGTTGGGGAACAGTAATGAATCACAGATCGATGAAAAAAAGTTGTCTGTTTGTCTGTTTATCTGTTTGTTTGTCTGTTTTTACGCGCTAATTACAAGAGCTACTAGACGGATTCAATTATAAATACTTTTTGATTCAATAGCCATTAACTTTAGGCAACATATAGGATACTTTTGATCTCGGGAAAATGTACGGTTCCCGTGATATACAAATTTTCGCGCAACAAAGTGGCGGGCATCAACTAGTTAAGAATAAAAAAGGTAAAGTAATCAATGAATAATAATAATAAAATTATTCTCTGTAGTCAATACGAAGTAATAAAAATTGCATATATATAATTATTACAAATAAATGTATACGGAAAATTGTGTTTTCTAATATTAATTAATTTTATTATTTCCATAGAAAAGAACATTTATAAAAATATTAAAAATCATACAATCTCATTATGAAGTCAAAAAGTGATAGGGCGATTCGGTGAAATGGAAAAAGTAGCAATGATTGTCCAAAAGCTCCGGGTCGAAAGTTTTCAAATAAAACTTAATTGAGTGTAAAGTGCTTAATTAACTTTCATCAAAGGTTTCTCATTTTGGACTAGAGGTTGATAGCATTTTTGTTTCATTACATTTTAAATCTCATTACTTAGCCTCCTTGTAATGCCAATAAGGTAGTTTATATTTTGAGTCGTGTATAAGTATATTAAAAACTGTTTTGAAGATACTTATTTCATGATATAAATATAAAGTGGATTTTTTAAATAGAAGCAAGAGTAAAAACTCAACCGTAGCATTTCGTAGCACTCCTGCTACGAGAGAGCGCTACGCCGTAGGGCTTCGTAGTCAGCCGTAGCAAGACAGTGGTACAATGCACGGTCACCGAATCAAGAAAATAATTTATTCCATCTTTTTAACTTGGCACTCTTGGGGTTCCTCAGCTATTGTTGATGAGTGTCGGATAGTCTATATTCTACAACTTATTTAGCAGATTTCATACTTCATATTCTGATAAATAAGTTATGGATGGCCTATACGGCACTTATCAGGAAACTACCTGATAAGTTACGTCACAACGCAACAGGAACGAAAGCGGTCCACAAACGGCGGAGTAATGCGTGATCAAACATTAAAAAAAAAAGAACGTATGTACGGTCGAATTGAGAAACCTCCTCCTTTTTAGAAGTCGGCTAATTAGGATTTACACTACGCCAGCCTCTGGCCCCTGATGAGTACCTGGAAGACTAACAAATTTGAAGAAGGAAAACTTACTATATATCGATTGTCATTTCAATAAATGCCAAATTAAAACGCATTAATTTTGTATTTATTCAAATGTCATATTTAGAATACCCGCCAGCAAGCTGTGTGACATTCCGTCGTCATGGAGTTCGAGGTCTGCTTTCTACGGGCAGACCCCGCGTGCTCGCGGCGGTTTTTTGACGCTGGTAGTTTTGACGTTCAAAGTGTATGTCAAGTGTATTTTGGTAATCTTGTTTTAAATAAAAACACTTTAACTTTAAACAATTTTTAGTCTCCAAAACCCTTAAAAATTGTCTACTTCTACGTAATAAGTGCGAAAGTCTGACCGATAGATCGCCGCCGTAGAAGGGATGGATGACGAAGGTCTCGTTGCCGATGTGTATGACGCCGGACACGCCGTTGCACGTGTGGAAGGCGGCCGACGCGCCCGGGTAGTCCTTCACCGTGCCGTGGTAGTAGCACTGCTCGATCTCCTGGAGAAAAAAAAAATAGGTTAGAAAAAAATAATGGCGGGTACTTTAAGAAAAAGTTGTTGTGAAATATAAATAGTAAGACAGACAGGGACCTCCAATTGTTTTAGTACATTTTGTTAAAGAGTCAAATAGTTTTAATAAAAAGGTTACTTCAAAATCATGTTTGACAAAAATTGATTTCACAATCACTGTTTTGCAAAATTAGTAGTTATTTACAAGAGAAATGACAAAATTAATTCCTGTTAGCAATATTGCAAAGTGACCTTTTTAGGGCGGCTGGTCATGGCGAATTTATGCAGATTTGGTTTTTTGTCATTCTGGCTACGAAACCCTAAAAAGGAGCATATGATCTGGTGAAGCTGACTTTTCGCATAAAATTCTGCCTCGCATAGTAAAACTCTGAAACGAAATATAGCAATATTCGACCGTCACGACCTGCGAACCTTCAAAAAAAGAGCTTATTAGCGTCTACGGGTGACGGTAGTTGCTTTCCATTAGGTAGGTAGGCGCGTTTGCTCCTTTGCCCTCTTTATTTTATATAAAATATATAATATATACGAAAAAAATTACAGTTTTACGACTTATTTATGGCATATTCAGCGCCGGTTTTAGACTAGAGCCTTTTCGTGACGCCACTGATATGATAACCTAAAATATAACAATAAATCATAACCAAATGAAAACTAATTTAATAAAAAAAATCGAGTAACATAATGCTAAATTGACAATGTGTTACACTGGCAACACACAAGGCATCGTCGATTGTCTATAACAAAGAGATCTGTCACATGCCAATAGTTGTGACAGGTGACAGTGACAGTTAACAACGTAAATAAATACAAATATAAAAATAAATACTATCCAAACAATACAAAAATATGCTAAAAATACCCAACACCTTTAAAATAAACTAATAAACAGAAGTTTTGACAAGATTAATTTGATGATAAATTAACACTACGTAAAGAAATTAAGAAATACCCCAGACAGTAAAACAAGTGTTTATGTGAGAAACGTAAAGCAATAAAGAAGTAGGCACAACCAGGTTTTTCACATAACGGAATTAATACAAAATAATATATAATAAAATATAAAAAAGGTTTGAATGATACAGCACCGCTAATAATAAGCCTTATTCAAAGATGAATATTTCTGGAGCTTTTCTTCATCCTCTTTACAATTTGTCGTCTGCGTGTATCGGCGGTTTTTAATTCGCAGGGGCCACGAAGATTGATATAATCTATTTTTCTATAATTACTTCTAGTCGGTGCCTGCACCTTCGTTGCGCAAAATTTGTATATCACGCGGGAACCGTGCATTGTCCCGGAATAAAAAGTATCCTACGAGTATATGTTGTCCAGACCTAATAGCTATTAAACAAAAAAATATTAATTCAAATCCGCCCGGTAGTTCCTAAGATTAGCACGTACAAACAAACAAACAGATAAACAGACAACTTTTTCTTATCGATATGTGTTCTATTACTGTTCCTTAGTAATTTAATATTTTTACAAATAATTTACGTGGGGGTGCCCACGTGAATTATTTGTAAAAATATTAAATGTACAGACACTCCAATTTTATTGTTTTATTATATGTATACTAAATAATATTGAAAGCTTCTTCCAAATTATGTGCAAATAAAGAATATTTTGGAAGCATGATATTTTTACTTATTGAAAATTGAAAATGTCTGTCTGCATCGAGCATAGAACCAAAAGAGCGGAAATGTCCGGGACTCTATGTATCTTCATACCAAATTTTAGCAAAATCGGTTAGCGGTTCAGGCGCGAAGAGGTAATAGACAGACAGACACACTTTCGTATTTATAATATTAGTATGGATAGGAATATAGAGCTATTCGCACATCTAATGGCCCACAGGGAAAGCCTCAATTGCAATTAGAGGGAGTTTTTCGCGGTGGGCCGACAAGAAAACGGATTCCTATTCAGTCGCTACACAAAACCGATACATTTCTCCAATATATTTCACATTACGTGTTTCGTCGAATGAAAAATTGTCAATATTCAAGATTCCAATTCGATACAAATTACGTTGATTTTAATCGTGAAGGTACTGAAGGATAAATAATGATATTTATTACGGGCAGTTAATTTGTCATAATTTTTTTTTTATGACATTTAGGGGACAAGCGAGCAGACGGGCTATCTGTTGGAAAGCAACTGCCGTCGCCCATGGACACTCATGATGCGAAGAGTCGCAAGTGCGTTGCCGACCTTTATGAGGGAAAAGGGGGATTAGGGAAGTAGGGCCACCGGTTAACTTACTCACTGAACGAAACACAGCACAACGCCGTTTTCTGTGAGGCCGTGGTATCACTCCGGTCGAGCCAACCCATTCGTGCCGAACCATGGCTCTCCTATGGCAATGAGCAACGTCCGTATTGTGTACTCAAAAAATATTTCATCTATTTAAATATTTTACGCCTCTATCGGGGTTTGAACCTGCACCTTCTCGAGTGCGAGCCGAAGGTCTTACCCACTAAGCTGCGGACGCTCTAAAGTGTCGAATACATTTATTTGACAGATGCTCCATACAACACTAGATAAGTCGTTGATAGCCTGTGCGGCACTTATTAGGAAGTGATGAAATAAGTCTTAAATAATAGTTAAATAATTTTAATTCTTCTTTAGAATAGACTTGGAAATTCTATATATACTAATTTATTTTAAGAACCTTGCTGTCGTTTTCACCAGCGACGTCTTAGTTTGAGGTTAAACATTAATGAGTCGTTAAGTTTAGTATAAATATTTTTAAAGTAACGAAACCGAAATCAGCCAAGTGCCTCTATAAAAAATATAGGATGATTTATGACTTTACCTTAGATATAGAATAATATTATAGGAGCGTAACTTATCTTAAGCGATCATTACAAGACTTTATTTGCTATGATCGATTTAAAAGTTGGACACTGTATCTAAATTATTTTACATCTATAGTAATTTTGTTTAAAGATTGAAGACATAAGTGAAAAAAGTGGGTAATTAACATTTTAAAAAGTACCAGTTTTTTGCGTAAATAGACTGATTTGCGTGAATAGATCTAAAACTAAAATAATGTGGACTTGATAAATATCGTAGGCACCAAACGTGATTTGTTAGAATTGATGGTATTAGGCCGAATATTGCTACCTTTTTATGTTAAGAAAAATATGTTGTCAAATGTAAGAGCATCATGTTAAAGTTGGAATAAATAATTTATAACGCTTTACAGCCTTTGAGTTTCTCAAAAGGACCTTTGAGTAGTTTAATAGTTTGGTAAAAAATGGTATTAACTTAAAAAATCTTCCACTGATGTCTTTAATGAAGTAGAAGCAAACATTGAACTCTCAGCTAGATAAAAAGGGCAAGATGGCGTATTCTCCGGAATATGAACATTACGCAGTCAGTTTACTTAACACTTTTTTCTTGTAACTTCGGCGATGAATTATTAATACTTACCCCGAGTTGCCTAAGTTAATATTTGTAACAAAATTACAAGTCGAGTATGTTGATTCTCATTTTACGCTTGTTTTAGGTACTAACTTTTGATTGGATCATTTTAACCCCCTAACTACTGACGTACATACATATATGTCATACGTCGCCCCGACCGTTTTTCGTTAGGAACAAAAAAAGTTTTGTAGGAATTTGGTTACGTTCTTACTGGTAGTTTACTAGTCACGCATATGCGGAGCGGGGGTGCGGGCTTGTAGCACCCGCAGGAGTAGGTGAGATCTGACGTACGTCGTACGTCTTGGTCAGTGTTAGTGTAATTTTTTTTATCGTTTTGTCTGTAGGTAAAATAAATCGTAAGCAGTATTACTCTCCTGGGTTGTCAAAATTTAAAAAAGGTATAGCATTTATGTTACCAGTTACAAAAACGAAGAAATTATTGAATCTTGGCTCCAAAAATCTGCTGAATTGTAGGCAGATGGAAGTGTTATTCAATCGGATTATGATGTTTTCTCAGATGACCAGGTCGATGAAGTTTCTAATACATAAATATTGAATATTTAAAAAAATGCTTTATGTTTTTCAAGTAAAAAAAAAACATCAAACCTATAAAAGGGGTGTCCAACAGCGAGATCAAAAGTATCTGGCAGAAACTGTATTTAAAATTGCCGTGTTTTATATAACTTTATAAATACTTGTTCTTAATTTAAACAAAAAACTTTTTTTGAAAAAAATATTTTTGGTTTGTTGATTTGGGAAAAATTACTAGAAAAAATTTCTATATTTAAGATCCTTAGTTCATAAACATTTTACTTTCAACATTCCTGCAGTTTTTTATGTAGTTTTCGTTTGTATATAACATGTGTAACGAAATAAGGAACAAATAAATCTGCACTCATACATATTGGATGCACCGGAGGTCTCACAAAATGTCGACGAATTACCTACTAAAGTCAGCGTTAGTGTAACGAAATTGCACGTCGTTGATTAAGGGTTAATTATAATAACATAATTAGCATCGTGTAGCCGGGAGATGCGAGTTTGTATGTTTTTCCACGCCGCTTGAGCGACTGTTCATTAAATGTGTCTACTACTAACATTACGAAGACAAAATATTTACGACATTACACATGGTAACGGCCTATACGTGATATGAGACTATGGGGTGATTATGAAAATTTCGCTAGATCAACAGTTTTGTTAGTTTCTTATAGGCATTCAACCTTTATGAATAATTTGTAAAATCAAAGTAAATATAGAAGAAATAGGACATAAAAAGTGCGTTTCATTAAGGTTGAACATGAACTTCCGCCATGGACCAACAGTACAATTAATTACATATATCTTGTAGGCATTATCAGAGTCAGAATAGAAGACATAAGTGGAAGAAGCAAATAACAAACATTTAAATTTCGAGTACATACTTATTTTTTTTTTCTTAAAATGTTGATAAATCTTGTAATTTAGCTATTTCATTAATTATAGCAAATCCACATTATTTTAAATTCGAGTTATTTTCCCGAATATTAAGCGTTCATTTACGCAAAATTTCCGGCAGTTTTTTAAATATTAGTTACCCGATTCGTCCACTTATGTCTTTAAATACGAACTACTTGAATGAACTATTTAAACTGAAAGCTGATAGCAAATTTTGAGTAGGCATTTGAGGCAAACTGAAACCTTGTCCATATACGGCACTGCAGACCTAGCTGATAAGAAGCGAGGCCTACCCTACATTTTACCTAAAGTAAAAAAAAATATTCCAAAAATATATTTGAGGTAACATGCATTTTTTATACGTTGTAGTTAAATTTAAAGAATAGAAAAAATGATAAGTCAGATGATAAGTGGGGGTTTTAACATTGCCAGACGCGTGCAAAAATAGTTTACGACAATTGCTTGCAAACTATAAAAAATGTTGTGCTAACTTGAAATATTATTTCAGGATTTTCATAAATAAGTAATCACATTTTGATATGTTTGTTTTTTTTTTGTTTTTTAGTCCTGCTTTTTACCAGCCAGGTCTGCTGGTCCGTGCTGGGGTGTGATATTGCCTCAAATACCTACTCGAAAATTGCTATCAGTTCTCGGTTTAATTGACCTTAGTTTGAGATTGTTTAAGCTTTCACTTTTAACATAGGTGTATAAAATAGTAAATATATTCAAGCTTATCGATTATTCCTAGAGCGCAATACTACGAAAATACGTTTTTTGCGAAATCTATTACATGAAAATAAGTTTTCCTTCCTCCTACCCTAGACAAGTGTCAAGCGAGTATCGTTTACGATAATCACTTGGCGTGTTTTTGTATGGGATTGACATAAACGAACGAAAAGTATGTGAACGAATGTAAATCCCATACAAAACAAGCGAAGCGATTATCGTTGACGCTGACGATTTAACTCTAGAACGCACGAACCGATTTCCACGGTTTTGCAATTGTTGGAAACGTCTCGGGCTCCTTAAGGTTTGTAGCAAAAAAAAGGGGAAATTTCAATAGCAGAATGAAAATAGGAAAACCATTTTTTACATACAGCGCCATCAAAATAATTTTCATCATTGTTACCATGCGAACGGAGACGCGAGCAATAGCTAGTTAACCAATACGTTAACATAATTTCTACTATAGACACGGTCGTCCTTGTCGGTAGCGGTCATTAAGTCTCTGTCAAAAAATTTGTCACTTCTATACAAACCATGATGCAACAAAATGCCAATATAAAGACCGCCTTAGATAAGAATGTAAGAAACAACAATAGATAGTCATTAAATAAATTATTTTACAATTTTATTAAACAATGTTAGTATATTTCAACTTTTTCATATAAAACGTGGATTGTGAATTATGTTTCCAATGAATTTTTCGCTCGTGGCACGTGTATTTATCAAATACATTAAAAATGAAAATGACGGTATGAATATTCAAACCGTGTCTTCAACGATTTTTGGCGATGGTTTCCTCGTGAAAACAATATGGAGTCATGGAGAAAGGTACGTTGCCATGACAACCATTACCTGGTGACAGGTGCGTAAATAAAAAAACGTGGAATTTTTCCGCAACATCGAGGCAGTACATAAAGTTTTAATTTGATTCGACGCCAAACAAACTTATGTACACAATCATTAGATTGGGTGTCTTGAAATGTTTGAAGCTTTAAAAAGAAAGTGAAAACAAGGAAGATTTATTTTAATGACAGAGACGATCAACGTCGTGCGGGCGTTGTGACGTTAATTACTGACTGATTATGCGTTCGCCCATACTCGTTGATAGCGGACATTAACCGTCCGTCAAAAAAAATGTCATTTCCATACAAGTCGCGACTGATATAAAGTAGAATATAAGATAACAAATGTCATCTTGTTGTCATGGATCGAAGTTTGTATGGAAATGACAATTTTTTGTCTGACTAGGGTTAATGACCGCTGCCGAAAGGTATGGGCAAATGCATAATAATACAATAGACTGCATACTTAGCTATACGGTTGTATATTTTACTTATATAATATTTTTATTACTAGCGGATCGTACAGACCTTCTCCTGCCCTGTGTGTTTGTGTTTGTGACTAAACTCTTAAGGTTATTAACATAAAGTCCTGTTACATAAAGAAATATAGTGATCCGTATAATTTTTTCTATATAAAACAAAGAACAGTCTGTTAACTTTCACGCGTCAACTGATTATTATAAAAATTGCAGTAAAGACATTAATTTGAGTCCTGAGAAATTTAGAATACAGTTTATGTCGGAAAAACCTATGGTTTCAACAGCGGAAAAATTTCGACGTTACGAAGTCACGAGAAATCTCATCTATAAATTAATAGGCGAGTGGAAAACTTTGTACCCCTTTTTACGAAAGACGCGTAGATATAAAGACAGGAAATTTCTCACACTTGATGCACGTGATCCCCGGCGTGAGCAGCCAAAGCGCTTAACCACTGCGCCACAGAGGTCGTCAAAATATGCTTTAATCTCGCATATTTTAAATAAATAAAACGTAACGCACACTACAACACACACTACAATATTTTGACATGACACGATAATGTATAATTATCGTAATACTCTTTTGTTGTAGTCGGATTTTTTATTAAAATCAAATGTAAAGGCCTGGTAACGAAACCTTTATGCTAAATTGAAGTATGAATTGACTATAGATTAAAGTCTGTTTTATAGCTCCTCTACAAGATTGATTTAAATATCTATGTTTGAATTTCGACTACAGGGCGACCTCTACTATTATTTAATACACATATTTACGACGTTACTTACAGTATGATAACAACAATAACAATCATCATCTCGGGATAATGCGGTATGGCCCTGGTCCCTGTCATATTTCGACATGGGGCACGGGGGACAGCGGACACACCGGGGACATGACAGGCTATTACGGGGACAGATGAACTGTACTTGTTTATTTGGACTTTTGCCGGCGCAAATGTATGACGCGATTACGCTGATGTATGCTCTCGGGTGGCACAGATGTTTTTCGTGAGTGGCTTGTCCGTTATCGTTGTTATAGAGAAGATTTTATGTAAAAAAAAAAATCTTTTAGTCGCACAAAAACTTAAATTATATATATAATATAGGTGTTAATGTTTTAAAAGGCATGTTGTTGGAGATCCATACTCTATGTCTGTTTGTCTGTTACCTCTTCACGCGCAAACCGGTAGACCGATTTTGCTGAAATTTGGTATGGAGATACTTTGAGTCCCTGGGACCTGACATGAAAAATGTACGGCTCCCGCGCGATAAACTAATTTTGCCGCAACCGACTTGCGGGCAGAATATTTTTTTTAAATATATATGGTTTTCCCAAAATGTATAATTGTAGATTTATAACGGTTTATTACTGGAGACCGCCCGGTGGTCGCAATTGTATTATAAATATTTCTCAATTTAAACATAGACTTCAAATCGGCATAAAGGTCTCGGTCACCAGGCCATTAAATTTTATATAAAGAAAAACAGACGTCAACCATAAACAATAGAATATGTTTTTACAGCTACTCATTCGTCAAAAGGGATACAAAGTTTTCCGCTAGCGTATAGATTGTAGAGGATGTAATTCGGTAAGAGTTTGGTGAGGTGTAGTGCAAACTTCACATTTACCATCTACTTAACAGCCTGAATCAAACTTAAATATTTGAGTTGGATATGTAAGCCAATTCGTAAGTTATAAAGCTACAACAAAAAGTGGCATCGATTTTTTAAATACCAGAACAAGAATCTTCTTATCAGCCCACCTGGGCAGCCAGCTATGTTATCATTACTAATATTAAAAATGGGAACGTGTATTTATTTGTTTGTTCGTTTTTCCTTTCTTCACGCCCTAACGAATCAACCAATCGACTTGATTATTGGCATACACTTAGTAGAAAGGATGAAGAGTATCATAGGCTACTTTTGGTTTTAAAATAAACATTAGATTTTTATCAATTTTCGAATTCCACGCGAGCGGAGCCCTTTGCAGAAGCAAGTCCTTTATATTTTAATCAACTTACAAATTTTGTCATTTAACTACGTCATAATCTGACTTATCTCAATTATTTAATGGTCTTTATAACAGCATTAAGTCCTAATGAGTTCTGTAATACAGGCATCTTGCTGCGATAACTCACTGTGGACTTAACGTAAATACAACAGCGAGCTCAAAGTCAGAAAGTAGCTTTGACTGAATCGGGGTCACTGAACCGGCGGCTGCGGCTTCGATAAATATTGCACACGCCGAATAAACTCCGGCAACTGTTTCGGTTTCCGAAGCAATCGGTACAACCAGTAGCCAATATACTCGGTGTGTTCAAAAAGTATCGCGAATTTTGTGTTTTTTCAAAAATTATTTATTTATTCATGAATATTTA
>JAOTAV010059172.1:0-15017 GCA_026546445.1 Cyclargus thomasi
TGGAACAAGAAAATTGATTTCCCGCCTTTACTTGACACTGGCCATGGTTATAGCCAAGCGCCATATATATAAATAAAAATAAAATAAATACTATACCCTTATATTTTACTTGTACCTTATATAGCACCTAATTGGGAAAGACAGCCAACATCGCCACGCAATACTAACAATTCTACTAACAAGAAGTTATTATTGTGATTAGGATAACAAACCATGCCTCGGTAAATGTAATACGGGAGCGCCGAGGGGGGAGCCCAAGGGGGGAGGGGTAAGAAGCCCAAGAGGGCGGTAAACTGTAGCCAAATCTTGGCTCAGCTAATTTCAGAGTGGAATGTTTACGTTGTTCATCGGTTTACTGCCGGAAATGTTTTTGTTAATTGTGTAAGTTTTTTTTTTTAATAAAAATAAGGGGGTAAAAGAGCAAATGGGTTACGGTTTAAATTTAATTGAGTAAGTACCCGTGTCCTAGTGGATAGGACCTTTGGTTCGCAGTCGCGAGGGTTCTACCCACGGGTGGAAGCGTGTACCAATGAGACATTTTCCGATCTCAAATACATAACCTGATGATAATGTATTTCGAAACCGGTTGTGTATTACTTATAAAATTGATATAAATTAAAAATTACAGTGAATTTAGTGG
This sequence comes from Cyclargus thomasi, assembly GCA_026546445.1. Lineage (NCBI taxonomy): Eukaryota > Metazoa > Arthropoda > Insecta > Lepidoptera > Lycaenidae > Cyclargus > Cyclargus thomasi. The sequence continues at coordinate 641 of JAOTAV010059172.1, forward strand.
AAACAGTGCAAGTAAAAAGTAAGTTTAATTAATGTTCAATTACTCTCACGTGATACCATAGACTCTCAGAAAACTGGCGTGAAACGGCGTTGTACTTTGTTTCATCCAGTGCGCAGTGAATGAGTTTACCGGTGACCAGACTTTCCCAATCTCCTATCCCCATTCCCTACTTCCTCCCTTCCCTCATAAAAAGGCCGACAACGCACTTGCGGTTGTCTCACACTCTTCGGATGTCGCGAGTATCCATGGGCGACGGCAGTTGCTCTCCATCAGGTAGCCCGTCTCGCTCGCTTGTCTCCTAAATATTATAAAAAAAGTAGTTTCCGAATAAAAACCCTTAGAGCTTGGGATACACGAGGCCAGTTTTTCAAGCCAGTAAGACAGTAAGACAGTTTCAGTGAGCCAAAGCTAAGCTACTAGCTTGACACCGGCTTCGTGTAGACAAAACTTGCCTCACTTCTAATTTTAATGAAGAACCATGCTTCGACACAAGTGCGCGGTTAGAGTAAAAAACACCTCACAGAAAACCGGCGTGAAACAGCGCTCGTACGCTGAGATTCAACAAGGGAGTGTTTTTACCGGATGCCCAGTTGGGCCTTCCTATGCCCTATTCTCTATCCCTATTGCCGTATAGAGATAGAGAATAGGGCAAAGGAAGTAGTGACTGATTCATCATCGCCGAGCAAAAACTGTTAAAGCTACAGTCATGAAATTTGGTGAGTAGGATTGTTTTATTGAGTAGACACCTGCTAAGAAAGAAATTTGAAAAATTCTACCCCTAAGGGAGTGAAATAGGGGTTGAAAATTTTTATGAAAGTTCGTCATTTCTTAAGCTAAAGACATGAAATTTTATTTCCTAAAAGTTGATTTCAGAGTAAGTGAGCACGTGTTTAAGCATTTTTTTAAATTCTACCCCCAAGGAGGTCAAATGGGGGTACAGTTTCTTTGAATTTTTCTACTGAAGTTCGTCATTTATTCAGTTAGAGACCTAAAATTTTGTTTCTAAGCTGCTAATTCAAAATAAATAAATACGTGCTTAAGTGTTTTTTGAAATTTTACTCCTAGCGGGTGAAATAGAGGTTGATAGTTTCAATGAGAGTAAGCTATTTCTTAAGTTAGAGGCCTAAAATTTTACTCCTGAGCTACTCATCCTTACTTATAAATGTGAAAGTGTGTTTGTTTATTTATTTGTTATCCTTCCTTCACGCCCAAACGAAAAATCCAATTGACTCGATTTTTGGCATACAGTTGAAAGTATAGAGGGTAACATAAGCTACTTTTTAGGGCAACATAGGGTCTAGGAACAACATCACGTTTTTTAAAAAAATCGAATTATTACCAAGTTTGGACTCCACGCGGGCGAAGCCGTGGGCAAAAGCAAACTCTTTAATAAAATGGCTGAAATACGCACGTGTAAGCTTTTCTGTAACTACCATGTGTCATGGGCGATGACAGTTACTTTCTATCAGCTGATCCGCTTGGCCCCCTCAGTTCATAAAAACCGGCCAAGTGCGAGTCGGACTCACTAACCTTACACTTCCTAACAAGCGATAGCGCGATGCAGCCCTACCTAGTACCAAGAAGAAGAAACTTATAAAAAACACGTTTGTGTATTTGTTGATATAGCGGCAATAGAAATATATGTTCTGTGAAAATTAAAACTACCTACTGCTAACAGACAGACAGACATAGAAGTCTTAGTAATAGGGTCCCGTTTTACCCTTTGGGTACGGAACCCTAAAAACGTTAGTAAATTCTCCCTTGGCAAAATGAGATGATTAAAGTTTATGTTAATAATGAACATGGTTAATGATATTACATGGGAAAGCTGTTTTCCTACACAATATTATGTAAGGGACCATCCATAAAGTACGTCACACGTGAAGAGGGTACACGAGTGTGACATGGTGTGACAGAGGGTATTTAGTTTTGTGACATCACATAAAAATTTTTATAAATTGACGTCAAAGTTTGAAATATTGGGTTGGTTTAAATTTTTAAATACAAAATTGCTTATTTTTGACTTTTGAATTTTTGAATTAAGATATGAGGCAACCTATGACGAGGAGGGGGGGGGGGCTAAAAATCGTAAAATTTGTTTTACATACCTTATGGATAGTCCCTAAGGAAATGTATAGCGTATACAACAACAAACTTTTAGAGGCACTTAGGATAGGGCCAGAAATAAAAAAGGGTTTTGTTTATTACCATTTTATTCTCGTGGAAATTTCGTATCACGGAGTGCTAAGTGCGTGCAAAATATGTGGGAAAATAACGCCCCAGGCGACTCGGTGTATTGTCATGCATAGGAGATGGTAAATATTTATTTCAAGGTCGTTTTGTCGGAAAAAGAATTCCAGAAAAGGTGCCCTTTCACTTCGCTTTCGGGGATGACGGGTCTTGACGGGGTTTCTATATACATTTACTCTCTCGTACTGTATGCGTGGCGTTACTATACCGTTCGAGGCCCGTGGCAAATTCGTTTTTGTTCCACTATGTCAAACCAATACAAAAACACGTCAAGCGATTGTTGTAAAAAAAAACGCTTGCCACTTGTCTAGGGGGCTGATCGGGGGCTCTTTCCGGCTGGGGGCTCGTGGCATTTTGCCGGCTGCCTTGTAGTTACGCCACTGCTCGCCTATAGAAAACATATTTTTATTGATATATAAAATAATTTTTCGATATATTAACTAAAACTACATTCCGTACTAGTTCCTGTTTATTAATATATCTACCCGATGTTGCAGTCATCTAGAAGAATGAAGAAGCAAACCTTAATGACAGAAACCACCACGTCCTCAAACTTACGGGTATGTAACAATCAAAAGTCGCGATCTTTAGAAGTAGGCAAATATAATAATATATGTATAAGAGAACTATAATAATAAGAAATATATATAAATATAAATAATAATAAATAACAAAAAAAATGAAAAAAAGGTCTTCAGCGTGACGCGACTTAATGTGCCAAAAAATGAAATTGTAAATCGAGAAAAAAAACGATATGGGCATAAGTCTATAGACGTCTTGAAATTTGTAATAATAATAATAAAACTATATTCTTTCCATACTCAATATTATAAATGCAAAAGACTAAAGTGTGTCCATGTGTCCCTCTTTACGCCCAAGCCGCTGAACCGATTTTGTTGTTCTTATAAGTATACTTTGAGTTCCGGAAAAAGACACACTATACTTTTTTCCCGCGCATTTAATTTTGGAGCAACGGAGTTGCGGGCAATAACTAGTAATGGTAAAAATTAAAAATGGCAATATGATGTATATTTGCGCAACACAGTTGCAAAACATACATACATATAATAATAACTCCCACACCGGTTTCGGTGGCGGTGGCCGGTTTCATAGAAACCAGACCTGTAACGCAGGAGTAATTTTATAGAGCCTAAGTGTATGCGCAGTACACAGGAGCACTCTCTCTTCCTTTACTCTCATAACTCAGTGAGTCGGATGACCGACACGACTGGCGAGAGATCAGGCGCCGGACTGACTTTTACTTGTCCATCCGACGCATGGATCATCTTACTTGTCAGACAATCAGGTGATCAGCCTGCGTTGTCCTAGCCAAACTTGGAAATAACATGTTTCCAACGCGGGAATCGAACAAACGACCTCCGGGTTAAGACCCGATCTCTGTACCACTGTACCACGGAGGCGTCTATTAATAACATAACTGTCAACAAAATCTATTTCCAAATCCAATTTAGGTATTATCTGTTTAAAATGTGTGTTTATCATAAAGATGCTAATTATAGTTATTTTTAATTAAGGGCCTAGTTCACCACACCCTGAGAAGTGTCGGATAGGCTATGTCAACTTATTTGACAGATCATCCATATCCATACTTCATCTGTCAGATATTTTATGGATAGCCTATACGGCACTTATCAAGGAGTTGTGAAACAGGCCCTAAAAGTTGTCGCGGGCAGGCTCGCAGTAAAATATCCCGCGTATCACGTGGCCCTGTCTGAAGCGAAATAGCAGGAACACCGTTGGGGTTTTAGTTAGTATTCGCCGAGTCTCACATACCCAGGGGATGCATAAATTTCCCAACGAAAAGAAAACAGTTGTAAAAACATAGACATCTAATCCATATCCAGAAGTCTCACAAGCATCTTCTTCCAGCACCCAATCAACACGCGCGACGCAGCCGTACTCGCGTTGTCTGACGCGCAGTATGTCGCGCCGCTGGTGCAGACGGGCGACTTCCTCAGCGTCAGCAAGAGCTCCGTGGGCACGGGGTCCAATACTTTCTTCTACGTGTTCGACTATCAAACCAAGGATGGAGATTATCCTCAGGTACTGAGTAGTCTCTGTAGGTGTGATAAAGCGCCTTAAAAAGTTTTCAAGTTGAACCGACAAGAAGACCATCGTTCATTGCAAAGGAGAATTTTTATGTGAATTAGGGGGCAAGAGTGAAAACGGGTCACCTTATGGAGTATGTGACCCATGGAGATTTGCAACAACAGAAGCGTTTTAAGTGCGTTGCCGGCCTTTTTGATGAAGGAATATGCTACGGAAATAGGGAAAGGAAATTGATATCAAAATAGAATTATTTACTGAAGCTCGCATTTAATGTACTTACCGTGAGCGTTATAATTAAAATATGAATATGAAGTTTTTTGCCGTGGGTGCCGTGCCGAAATTATTCGATGTAAAAATTTTTTTAATGAAAATTTCTTTTTTATAACCTTAAAATCGCTATAAGGTCTTATCCCTCCGTTAGAATAAATAATGCGCTTATTATTTTTGTCAACGTTTTACCTAATCTACGAAACGCACTAGGTCTCCACGACGCTCGAGTTACTACAAAAATAGCACTCTCACCTCCCCGGCTATATGTTTAATTGCCTACTGTATAAATCAGATATATTTTGTTAGTATAATAGGGAAATTGAAAGAGAGCCAGTTGACGGACCTAAGTCTTTTAGTCGGAATTTGTCAATTTGTGACCTGTCAGATGAGTTTGATATAACCCGACCAAATTACTTAGATCTTTATCTGTTTTAACTTCTGTGATTGTATATTTACATGTACAGCGAATAAACTTTAATCACACATTCGCGGTATAATGTTTAGATATAAAACTTCCGTAAATAAAACCGTATTTGTATGATTTAAACTATTTGAGTATTCCATTTCCGTCCGATAATGTTTATTGATAATACAAACAGCGTCACGTTCGAATGTTTGATTTAACAGGGTTGTAATAATACTGGTGGACCCGATAGACGTTGGCCTGCCGGTTTAGTTTTTTATCTAAAATTATGAAATCCCCTCAAAGGGTACCAAAAAAAAATTACATTAAAATTAGTCCAATCGTGTAGGAGTTCAATGACAAACAAACGCACACAAGAATTAATATATTAAGTATTGAGATAATCAATTCATGAGCAATATGTCCCGTGCCCCCTTCTTGAACGTTAATATACGGATTACCCTTATTTCTTAGCGGTATAAAATACGCGCCCAAGTACGAGTAGGACTCGCGCACGAAGGGTTCCGTACCATATTAGAGCAAAGATAGATGTCTGTTGCCATTATTGATATTAAAAAAATATGAAAAAAAAGTTTCTTATATAAGAGCTCCTCTTCTTCGTCTGATTCATTTTTGATTCTAGTATTTGTTGTTATAGCGGTAATAGACATACATAATTTGTGAAAATTTCAGCTCTCTAGCTTTTACCGATTCTTGAGATACACACTGTAGACAGACAGACGAACAGACATCGAAGTCTTAGTATCATGGTCCCGTTTTGACCCTTTGGGTACGGAACTCTAAAAAATTTTAGCCGATACTCCCATATAAACATTTTTAGCAAAATTTTGTTTCGATAAAGCCGTTTCGGCTAGCTAAATGTTACTAATATCGCGGACGAGAATTTTATATTTTATGAGATTGCCACTTAATTATAACTTTCAAGTAACCAATAAAGTATTTATTAATCTTTAAGCCTTGTGGTCATACTCTCAACATTTCCTACTAAAAAATATAAATTATGATATGGAATATTTCACAGAAAATAAAAATTCTAATATTAATAGTCCTTATAGCATAAAAGCTTTAGATATATAAGAGTACATTTTTAGTTTAGATCGTCATAATGATTATAAAAACCAAGATAATTTATTACAATATACTTATTGAAGAAATTAATATTAGCAAGCATCTATTACAATAAATCGTTAAGAGTGTACCCCTGTAATACAGAAAATAAAATGGAATTTCATCGAGAAAGGTTGTCCCTGTCCATTTATGAGACGACATTTTACATAAAATCTTTTGCATCATACGTAAATCATAAACGAAATTACTTTTATTACTCGTATTATAAATCAGGTTCCTTTTCAGAGGATGGGTTCGGTCCATGGGGAGGAGCTGCCGTATTTATTTGGGGCACCATTAGTCGAGGGTCTGGGGCACTTCCCGAAAAACTACACGAAGTCCGAAGTGGCCCTGTCTGAAGCTTTCATACTCTACGTGGCGAATTTCGTCCGCACTGGGTACGTAATTTATTATAATTAATAAGTAATTTATTTATTTCTTTTAATTTTATGCGTTTTATTTTTAATATTAGTTTATAAAAAGTGTCAATACGCAAAAAAAATGTTCGTCAAAATGTAGTACCAACGCGTATTTTTTGCCTGTCTTACGCTTTTTCTTTTCTCGCAGCAAACGATCACTTCTGATACATCCATTACTAATATTACATATTTAAAAATCTGTAGCTATTTAAAAAAAAAAAAAACGTTTTTTTCTGTTCATTTCTGAAATGTTTGATGCACAAAACGAACATTTCATCCAGAATTGTTACAACTAGTTTCTACCGAAGGTCTCTTTCGAAACCGAAATAACCATGTCTGAAGTTGCCAAACTCTATGCGAGTAAGCTGTTAGTAAATAGTGGCTGTGAGGAAGTTAGTTTTATTTATTCAGGTTTTCAATGTTCACTTTTTAAATTGCTTAGTTTGGGTTATGTACACGCTGCTTAACTATTTATTCGTTCGGGGCGTTTGCGTCGGATTTTCGAATTTAATTTGTTTTACGATTTTTACGATTCGGAAACTCGAAGTTTACGAGCGCTGAGCGTAATCTTTTTTTGTTGCACTCATTTAAACTGCTTATCCAAAAAGATATGGAGGCTTATGTTGAAATATTCGTCAACAAAAAGTAAAGTAGTTAACAGAATCACTGATTTTAATAATTCAAATATGTATGGGAAACACAATTTGTGTTATATCTAAAATATTGCTTTTTATGACAAAAAATGATTGGTGTCTCATGTATGATGGGGGAAATTGAAAGAGATCCAGTTGACGGACCATTTGGTCGGAATATGTCAATTTCATAAGTCGATTCGATATGTCAATCCTATAAGTCGTAAGTTGTGAAACCAAATTACTTAGATCAGCGATCTGCATCTGTTTTTACTTCTCTGATTATACAAAAACTTGAATACACTCAAAACCAACCAAATAAACGACGTAGTTTTTCAACTTTCAAATACGTTTTTACACTGCGAAATTCTCTTTCTATTCCATTTAATAGTTCTGTAGACCCTCAATTAGAAAAAGTAATTAAATCACAATTAAAGCGGTTAATGAACGCCGTGGGTCTGACAGACGTAACAATGCCCGATAATGTATTATGAACAAAGAACTTACAAACGATCGTGTTATACTGGCCATAGACGTTAACAATGGAACTGCACAGTTTAGCCATATGAAGAGGTTTGTGTACCAAACGGTTTTCATATAACGGGCCATAGCGCTTTCCACCCTCTAAATCCTTACCTAGAGAAATGATTTTGTAGTATGTTGTGGAAATGCCTCAGAACTAGGCTTCTAGGTTTTTGTTTTTAAAAAAATGTATCATAGACTTTGATATGTTTTCATCTTAGTGATTTCATACGAAACAAAAATGTTTCAATATTTTCAAATCTACAATAAATATTTAAAAACAGAAACATAGAAGCCTAGTTTTGAGGTATTCCCACAACATGCTACAAAATCATTACTCTAGGTGAGGGTTTAGAGGGTGGAAAATGTTATGGCACGTTGTATGGAAACCGTTTGGTTTACAATCCTCTTAAGGTGATCCAAAAATGTTGGGTTGTTTCGCTACTTGCTCAAAGTACTCTAGATGTATCGAACAGATAAAATATATGATAATATATTGTCTACCTGATCGGAAGTAGACCAGGCAAATTATCTAACTAAATATATTAATATATTTGTCACATAAGCTGTGGATAGCCCATTCAATAATTATTTATTAGTAAGCAGTGGAACAGGCCCTGATGGCTGTGATAAATAATTTTAAATTTGAAACATTCTAACTCTGTTTAAGATTCAACAAATTTAAGCTTCGAAAATGACAAACGAATTGATTTTTTTTCTACTGTTTAGTTTTTTTTAATATAAAATTTATTGTTGTTAAAATTCTAATAAAATAAATGTTATAATTTAAAAAAGCAAAACTGTACAGTTTGATCATAACGTGTCTAACACACGAATTAAGACGAAACTTACGAATGAGAGCAAAAAGAAAGAAATCTTTTGTTGACTAAATGATACATAAGATAATACGTGTCCAGCTAAGGCTCTTTGAGTGCCAAAGAAGTTAGCCTCTGAGTGATTTTGGTGTCGCTCTGGAGTTAGTTCCACGAAGTGTTTTCGAATTTAGAGCGGTTTATCGTAGTGGCCAAACCGCTAGACGGATTGTGCTGAAATTTGGCAAGCAGGTACATGTTATGAAGTAAACACCCGTTACGAAAGGATTTTCATAAATTCTACCCCAAAGAGAATTTTGTGCAGGATGTAATGAGGTGGCATGAAAACGTTGCTACAATTCGCTTTTTTAAATGATATTTAAGGGGCAAGCGAGCAGACGGGCTACCTGATGAAATGCGCCCATGGACACTCGTGACATCCGAAGAGTTGCAAGTGCATTGCCGGCCTTTTTTTTGAGGGAATAGGGATAGGGGATTAAGTACTCCACCGGCTTGCCACCGGTAAACTCACTCACTGAACGAAACCCAACACAACGCCGTTTCACACCAGTTTCCTGTAAGGCCGTGGTATCGCTCCGGTCGAGCCGGCCCATTCGTACCGAAGCACGGCTCTCCCACGTGATTGCTTAGATTGCTAGCTTAGAAATGAAGCGTGTTTTGTTTAAACGAACCCAGAAGTACTAGCTTTACAGCTCACTGGCACTAGCTTGCTTTCCTCGTTTGTAAAGGCAGGCCTAGTGTATCTCGGGCATTAAAGAGAAAAATAAGCACAGTGAGTAAATTAAAGTGGCTTAGGGCCAATGTTAATGTTTATTATAAATTAAAAAAAATGTTTTTATTGCAGGTGACCAAAACCCATAAAAAGTAAAATTACATTTGATCATGACACCTCATAACACAATTACAATTTTACTTCTATTAAAATTAGCATAATAAACTTTATATATTTATATAAACCATTTTTATGTCCTCCCTTCTTAAAAAATAAATTGTTATGATCTTTCCAAAATGCTTTGACTTTTATACGAATTGAACGTATTTAGTTACATCAAAGATAAAAATAATTTATACATGTAAAATATCTAATATAATAAAATCGGTGTGTCTGTACATTTAATTTTTTCTAAAATAAATGTGGCGGGGGGGGGAAGGGGAGGTTAAGCAACAGTTATAGAACACAAATTGATAAAAAAAAAGGTGTCTATCTGTTTGTTTGTATGCGCTAATCTCCGGAACTACTTGACGGATTTGATTTTTTTTGTTGTAAAGCTATGAACTCCAGGTATCATAAAGGATATTCTTTTTTCCGGATAATGTACGGCTCCCGCGTGATATACAAATTTTCGCGCAAAAAGTTGCGGGCACCTCTTAGTAAAAAAAAAAATTCTTATGAAAGTTCCAAAAAGCTTTGACTTTTATACAAATTGAACGTATTTAGTTACATCAAAGATAAAAATAATACCAAATTTCCGTTTTCCCTTCTCGACCGTTTTCTAAACGTTGTATTTTCTACGGTTTCCTATTTATATAATACGCACATTAATATGAAATGATACAGGAAGGACGTAAGGTGGAATAAGTTTTGTGAGAGCCGAAAAATATGGGGGCAATATTTATGATAATATTATTTCTAGGTTTATATAAAACTATGATGTTATTATTTTTATCCGTTTTGGTATCGTAGGATAAAGTTGAAGATAGTACTATCTATTATGTGTAGGATATAATATAAAAGAAAGAAAATTTCTTTCGTTTTTTATCGACCCATATTTTTTTAATGATATTCAGGGGGCAAGCGAGCAGACGAGTTGAATGAAAAGCAACCTCCGTCGCCCATTGACACTCGCGACATCCGAAGAGTCGAAAGTTGCCGACCTCTATGAGGTAATAAGTAATGGAAATAGAGAATGGGAATAAGGAATGGGAATAGGGATTAGGGAAGTTGGGCCACCGGTAAAATCACTCACTGAACGAAACACAGCACAACGCCGTTTCACGTCAGTTTTCTGTAAGGCCGTGGTATCACTCCGGTCGAGCCGGACCATTCGTGCCGAAGCATGGCTCTTCCACGGTAAAGGGTCCCGTTTATAACAAGCATCCTATATTATAATTTATATTCGAATAATCATTATAATAACAATATGTAGAAAAAAAGATATCATTATATTTAAACAAAAAAAGAGCCCGTCAATTATAATGTTAATATTTTCCAGTAACAAGATATTACTAAAAGATTTATATTTGAATAATTTTAACAAAATAATTTGAGTATAAATTACATAATTTGAGCTATCGTAATTACTGAACCCCGAACTCAGTAATTTACTTCGCACAGAGTAATTAACAATCAGAGACAGCTTTAAAATGTTTTATAGTGTAATGAAAACAGTTAATTTTGATAAAAGCATCTTATATTACTGACATCAAACATATTATGTTAACAAAAGCTCGTATAATTTAGGGGTTGGGTGTGTTTCTTTTACAGAGTTCACTGTAAAAGTAGCAACGCTGAAAGTGATTTTTTTGTGTTTCGTTTAAGCAAACTGATGACGCCGGGTCGCTTCGAAATAAAAAAAAACTTTTCGCTTCGGCGTTGCTACTCTTAAAGAAACCTCTATATTATATTTTATTTTTAAGAGACACATACAGTATAATCTTTCTAAAATCTAAACTTTTGTTAAACCTGGCATATTGTACAAGATTTTTTACCGACTTCCAACAACGAGAATGGTTATATGTTCGGCTGTGGATTTTTTTGTAACAATTACTCCGCCGCTAGTAAAGCGATTTTCAAAATTTTGTCTTCGTCATATAGGGTATTACTCCAATTTGGTACCATGTTCACAAATGTGACCTGACGATGGAATCTATGAGTAATCGAGGGAGCTACTCGAAATTTGTATGAAACATACAAATTCGTATGGAAAAATGAAAATTTCGGGAATGTACCTAGATTAAAAAAAAATCAGAGAGTCCCTCCAAGAAATCATGACACCGACTTTTCAAAATAATAAAGATTGTTAGGTCTTATCAAATTCTGAGGAAGGTACTATTAAATAATAAAAAATCACATAACCACATATAACATACTATTTGTGCAATAACATATACATGCCGTATACATATGTTAGTGCACATATAACATACTGTATGTGCAATAACATATACATGCCATATACATATGTTAGTGCACATATAACATACTATATGTGCAATAACATATACATGCAGTATATGTTGGGGCACATAGAGTATGTTCTCTCAGCGCCGCGCCGCTCTGCTGAGCCGGCGATAATACTTAAATTGGATCACACGGCCGGAGCCCCACATTTGAATACAATTTCATTTTATTCCGTTATAGCCTGGAGGCTACAACTATTCAGTATTACTTTAAGTATTATTCTGTCTATAATGTTTTAGTTTGTTGAAAAGCTAGTGTTATTTTAATCGTAAGATACTCAAATCCATTTTAATAAAACAGTAAGCACTCGTATAATTAGCGACTCAATTATGAAGACGTTCTTTTTTGTTCCTTATGTATAATGCTTCGGCACGAAAGGGCCGGCTCGACGGGGGTGATACCACGGCCTCACAGAAAGCTGGTGTGAAACGGCGTTGTGCTGTGTTTCGTTCAGTGAGTGAGTTTACCGGTGGCCCAACTTTCCTAATCCACCTATTCCTATTCCCTCATAAAGGTCGGCAAGGCACTTGAGACTCTACGGATGTCACGAGTGTCCATTGGCGATGGCAGTTGCTTTCCATCAGGTAACCCGTCTGCTCGCTTGCCCCCTAAATATAAAAAAATAATAAAAAGGTTTTCTGTTCCTTTTTCGTAAAATCGTTGACAGCCACAATGCAAGCTCTTCGTTAATCGACAGGACCGTTGTGTAAGTCCACAGTCCACATTTATGCATTCGCTCAAGATTGGCGGTATGGCTCATTAACCGTCTGTTTTAAAATTTGTCATGTCCATACAAAACGCGATTCTCAACTAGTGTTGTGTTGTCACTTTGTCGTTGACATTCGCGGTTTGTATAGAAATTTGACAGAGGGTTGATGAACCATGGCGCCAATCCTGCGCAAAAAGACAATAGTATTATGTCATCGAGTTGGTCGAAGTTGATCATTAGGGTGTCCCGTGCATGTGAGGATTATTTTTTTCAGCTACAGCCACGACAAAGGTGCAAAAAATTGCGACTCGACACATAGATAATGTTTAGTAAAAAAAATGTAGAAAATATTTTTCACCTTAATGTCCCGACCGGTCCTTGAGGTTTTTAAAATTGCTTAAGAGATTGTAGCGGTATAACAAAAATACATTTTTTTATCACAAAAAGTACAGAAAATAACGCGTATCGGTACTTCTAAAGTAATCAAAACTTAATAAAAATAAGACGAACTGTCTCACTGTAGAAGTTGATAAAATTTGAGAAAAGTAAGTCAAAGTTCTAACCAGTATTCCACTGTATACAGGTTTTTCGATGTATAAAAATTATTATAAAAGGTTATTTTATTAATTATATTAAAAAATAGAATGACAATAAAGTTAATAAAATTAAACAAACGTCATTATCTTGTTTCTTCTTTAAGCAATTTTTTGTTAAAGAAAACTAAGGGTAGAGCCCTTATGATGTTTTAATATCATTTTTATATATTTTTTCAGTATTCTACAACTAATTACTTTCAAGAGGTCTTGCGTAGTGAAATTCGAAAAACATTTTTCGGGGCACCCTAGTGGTCATAAACTATGAATGGCGAGCAGATCCGAGTATGCCCATCATGCGAGCTCGTGTATCGTCTGTAATCGCTCATTATCAAGAAGAGCTATTAATAAGCGATCAATAATATAAATTCGACATAAATTGATTCTTGTCAAGTGCTATGATTCAATCGGCAATTCTAAAAAGAAGCGAAAGAAAAGGACCACAATTCCTAATTTTTTGTAAGATGGAGGCTTTAACGTGACCTTGACGCGGGTGAAGGTCGCGGGGTGTGACGTCACGCCGATACAGGTGGGAGACAGGTGATCGATCTGAGATGAGCGAACCTGCTGTGCTAACTTATATAAATGTGAGGAGATTGAACCTTAATATATTTAAATCACGTCACATCTAACCCCCTTACTCATGAAAAAATTTAAACAGTGTTTAACTAGTCAAGTTGGCTGTACTTTTCTGGAATATTGAAAACGTCACGACAGAAAGGGACAGCCAACCTTGATTAGTTAAACACTGTTTAAATTTTTTTATGAATAAGGGAGTAATTGTTTTATGGCGAGTTAGAGTGTCCGACATTATTGGGCTCGGTTACTTTATTATATAAAGCTGACAGCTTTGTAACCGCTCATATGTACCTTACATCCGGTAAAACTACGAATAAAAAAAACTAAGGAAGAACTGCGTCAAAAACCTGTTTCCACGAGACTTGAAAAATGTATAGCATTTTCAATATTTTAGCCGGGGAGGTGAGATTTTCATAGTACCTCAAACGTCGATTGAAACTTTGAAAAAAATAATAAGGGCACTCTTAGCAGTGCGATAAGACGCTACAGCATTTAAGGTTATGAAATAGAAATTTCTTTAGAAAAATTGTTTACGTTGAACATTTATTTGACGATTTTAGACAGCAAGGCCTAACGCGAATACGTTTGGTTAGTAACTGAATAGTTAAATGTGACCTAAAATATCTGGTTTCGAAAATGTGACGCTTTGTTGTTATATGTCAAAACAGGCCTTACACTTAAATCTATATATATAAAAGAAAGTCGTGTTAGTTTGGCTGAAAATTGGTAGGGAGGTAGCTTAGAGCCACGAGACTGACATAGGATACTTTTTATCCCGTTCGACAGCG
>JAOTAV010059183.1:0-15016 GCA_026546445.1 Cyclargus thomasi
AGAGATCAGCAGTATTTTTAATATTTAACAACTTAAATGCATCTATAATATCTCCGGAGCTAATTTCTCTAAACTTAGCTCCGGATTATACCGGATATTATTACAAATTAAGTTTTGTTAATAGAGAGTAAATAACAACACGATGTAAATAAAAAATATATTCAAATAAATTGCAATATTTACAAATATTCACCCATCTTCAAATATACCAATAAATTATTATACCGCTTACACTAGTGCCGCCCAAGCCAACTAACACGGAGACTTTACCGTTACAAATACCCTGGTTTTGAACATTATATTCGTATGTTGATATGAGAGATACAGTATTTCAGTCGCAAAGGTATTGTGACCATGAGATAAGTTCGTATACATTATATAATAGCGAGCGCCAAATCGGTCGACGATCATGTAATTTTTTGATAAACTATGAATATTTAAGAGGGCCAAGTGCAAGTTTTTTTGACATTCGACAGTGAACGTGTTTACTAGGATTTTTATATGGGATCGCATCGCTAGGTGGTGCTGTACAGCGCCACCTAGCGATGTTCACGGTATGTACAATCCCATATAGAAATTCTAGTAAACGCTTCATTGTCGAATGTAAAAAATAAACTCGCACTCGGCATTTAGCTACTAAAATACTGTAAGCAAATTCGATTACGAGATCTCAATGATTTCGTCAAATATATTTTAATTTGAAATAAGTTTTTGTTTGTTTTGTATACATGCTATAGAAATACTTTGTAAGAAATACCTTGCTGAGTATTTTATTTTCATTTCAGACACGAAGCCAAGATATCTCGCTGTACTCTAACCGTCGAGGTGTACATTATTTAAATATTTGTGCAAAAAATACAACAGTATTCTTATTATGTTTAGTAATTTTTTTAAATAGTATTTTTTTTCTAGTAGTGCACGTATACATGTTACATTCAGAACATTTTTCTACAAAAATATAGCCTAGGGCTCGGTGAAATTACTACGTGATAGGCCCGCAACATCGAAACTTTTGTTTTTGTAATTTTATTTTTTTATAAAAATAAATATCCCTAACATTTAACATTATATAAAGTATGGTCAACAGATAATTATAATTACTATACGTACGAAGTACCGTCAGCGATATCCATTCAAAATACATGCATTCAAAAATAACAAAATAATAAATTGTCATTTATAAATAAGTTGCATACTGTGCTGTACATTCGTGGAATGTTGTCGTCGTATATGTTGGAAGTCGGAAACGATATCGGATCCGATGTCATAAGAAATGCACTCAACACGGACAGACATTTGAATGGGACACACCCACCGTTTGAGATTTGGTAGATTTGAGACACATACTGAAAGCTCCCAAAGCTAACAAATAATTACAACTAGGAGATAAAATAACACTCAGGCGATGTTCGCATTTGAGGGTAGAATCAAAAAAATTCAGAATCTAGTCGATATTTCACTACAATATGCTCTTAAATGAAAACGCCTGATAATAATTTCTAATCTGATATGCCGACGTTGAACGCATCCGAAACGAGGATATAAGGAATAATACCAGCTATATCAGATGTTACACTACAAGCAGAAAGCTAATAGATGTTTGAAGTTTTCGGGAGCGTTTCAACCGGCCGGTGGCGGGTTTAGTTAAGGGGCGACATGTAGGTGATGTCGTCCCAGGGGTGGCGGTAGAGGGGCTGCTTGAGCCGCTTCTGGTCTAGGAAGTGTCCCACGAGACCGATGGTGCGGCCGAGCACGAACAGCGCGTTGATCGAGCCCATGTTTATGTAGTTGTTGCCCTCCTCCCTGAGATACAAAAAATTACGTTAGAAATAGCAAAGTTTTTTAATTTTACGCTCTTAGGTGAGAGTGATTTATCGAGATGGAAATATTTTATGATTTCCTTCTTATCATTAGAAATTTCTTTTTATAGATTGTGGTTAATACACAAGAACGTACAAACATTCGCAGTGCACGTCAAAATACGGTGGCGGTATCAGGCGGGCGGACAGTGAAATGTCAAATGGCCGCCAATCAGAGTGCCGAGATTATTATTTTCACATTTGACCTTGAACGCATTTCACGTTTACTAAGATTTCATACGGGATTTGCACAGCGCCATCTGGCGATGCTCACGGTCACATGTACAAATCCCACATAAAATCTTTGTAAACGCGAAACGAGTTTAGGATCGAATGTGAAAAAAAAAACATTACAAAAACAAGAAAACAAACAAATTTTGCGATTGTTTTAACCCTCGTGTTCCATATTTGTTTGCTTTTATTATTACACGTAAATTTTGTTACTTAAAAGTAAACATTTGAATGTTACTTTTTGTCACCATGAGTGCTGTGATCATCGAGCATATAACCAATGGAACAGTAATGTGAGCTGTCCGTGTCCAAAACGTATCAGTGTTTTGGCACTTGCGCTAAAACAGTACGTAGCAATAAGAGACCTGCGTGTACGTACTCCGACACTCGACCAATCGGAGCGCAGTGGCTTTGGGCAGAATTGTTTTCCGAACTAAAGTAAGATTCGTAGTTCCCCCCACGGTATGCTCTGCATCCAGCGAATAGTATTATAAGAATAGATTCTAGTGTACTGACTGCGTGAACAGCTGGCAGTGTCGGAACATGTCGACCATGGCTGCGGCGACGATGCCGTCGACGTTCAGAATGAGGTTGGGCTTCTTGCGCGTGGTGATCGCCTCCACGTCGAGCGCGTACCGCGTCACCGGCCACGCCGGCCACCGCGCCGTCACGTACGCCTTCAGCTCACGGACGCGAGAGTCGGGATTGTTCACCGACTTCACCCTGGGAATATAAACAACGTTAGGTAGAGTACGATCAGAGAATTTCAAACAGATACAGATCGTGGATCTTAGTAATTTGGTCGCGTTATGTCAAACTCAGCAGTCAGACATGGATTTGACCAAATGACACCGGTCCATCAAGTGGCTCCCTTTCAATTTCCCCACTTATAAATGTGATGTCACATTTCAAAATTATTAATTCTCTCAATCTCTCAGAAAAGTGACCACCTGTGACAAGGGTGGGGGAAGGTCTTGTCGGCGCATACGCCGAGTAAGCCAGAGCCGATCGCTTGGGGTGTCATCGGCTGCGCGTGCGCATTGCATAAAGCGAGCCCCCGCGCCCCCCCGCGCGCCATTACGCTCGCCACTTTACATCCTGAGCTCGATGATTATACCACCGAAATAATAAAATGTCGAAAATATATGTTATCATACAGTCCGCTGCCTATTTATTACTACAACGAGCGCCATCAGTCTAAAAGTAATAAAAAATGTGTGACGTACTGCACGTAAAGTACATCACACTTGGAGGAGTAGGTCCAATGGGAGACATTTGGTTTGCACTCGAGAGGTTGTTCGAACCCCGGTGGTGGTCCAATGAGACATTTTTTAATACGAGCGATCATTTCTGTGGGAGAGCCGTACTTCGGGCTTCGGCACGACTCGGACTTGAGCGGAGAAATACTACATTTCTGAGTTGTTTTGTAACAAGTGTCCACTGTCCCAGGGTGGACGACAGTAGACCGACGAATATACAAAATGACAGATATTTGGAATAAACACAGATTTCCTTAGTGCATACGCGAATTTGTCTATTCTGCCGTTCAGAGAAATACTTTCTCGGTCGCTGAACGTGCAGGTCATCTGATGATTGACTGTCACCTCACCTGTGTCCGATGCCCATAATAAGCTCGCCCTTCGCCCGCTTCTCGTTGACGAACTCCTGCGGGTGTTGTCCGCGGTCGTACGCCGCGCAGAAGTCCTGCGCCGCGCGGTCCAGCGCGCCGCCGAAACGGTCACCCTGACACAAACAATTATCACGTATATTAAAGAGAAGGAAAATCCATGTTTTTTTATATTCTAGATTTTTATTACAGATTCAGACCCGACGAACGTTGTCAAGCCGGGCTAATTCGTGAATATGAACCATTCTCAAGATCCTGTTAACACACACAAAAAAATCTCGGCGGCAGCGACAGCCTTTCAGGAAGGCATTCGAATTTCGTAGGTACAATCAAGGAAGCTGAAACAGAGCCAGATTGAGGATCTAAATAAATTGGTCTTGTTATGTCAAACCCAATACAACATATTCCGACCAAATGACGTAGGTCCGTCAACTGGCTCTGTTTCAATTTCCCCCATGGTGCCTGCGGCATAAACAAAGTAGTCTACATTCATAAAAAATGTCTGCAATGTGATTAATTTACGGACTTTGGGTAACCACACATTCCCACCACTGCATCTTCTGTATCGTTAGAATGGGCTGCGGTATCCAACAACGAAAACCCTTTGATATGATCTCAGTGAGCCCGAGGTACTTGCTAAACCTCCCGTGGGACCCGCTACAACATTAATCAGAAGAAGATTGGAGGAGGAGGAAGTCCATAACTGTCATATACTCACAATGGTCAGCATACCGCTGACAACGGATGAGATGAGGTCCTTGCCGGCGCGGGCGGCGACCATCGTGTTGTGTGCGCCCGACACCGCCGGCCCGTGGTCCGCCGTCACCACTATCACCAGCTCCAGGAACTTCGTCGCCCACTCGGGGAGCTCGCGCTGGAACCTGCAGGCAACGACCTTTATTAAGTTCTATTCTATGATTATATCTATTGTAACTCTCAAGACAGTAGACGGGTCAATATTATTTGTTCGGAATGTGTCAGTTCCATGTAATTAGTTGTCTATTCACTGCTGCTATTACACGCCACACTCGTGCTACTGCTACCACCACCAGCACTGACGGTACTCATCATAGCAGGCTGATGGTGCCGCCGATGCCCATCTGTCGCTCGAGCACCTTGCTGATGGGCACGCCGCAGTAGCTCAGCTCCTGCCGGCGCTCGTGCTGCTGCTACCACCACCAGCACTGACGGTACTGACCACAGCAGGCTGATGGTGCCATCAATGCCAATCTGTCGCTCGAGCACCTTGCTGATGGGCACGCCGCAGTAGCTCAGCTCCTGCCCGCGCTCGTGCTGCTGCAACCACCACCAGCACTAACGGTACTCACCACAGCAGGCTGATGGTGCCGCCGATGCCCATCTGTCGCTCGAGCACTTTGCTGATGGGCACGCCGCAGTAGCTCAGCTCCTGCCCGCGCTCGTCACAGATAGTGCTGATGAACGCCGCCGGCTTACGGATGATGCCCAGTTTCTGTACACAAAAAAATGTTCAAGGGTGATCAAAAAGTACGAAATGGTGACGCTTCTTAGTGAATTGGAAAAGCGGTCCTTGGCACAACATACGAATAGAGTCAGCGCAGACAGAACAGAATGCCGAGATTTCATTATCACTTGAAAATTATTACAATAGAGTGCAAATATTATTCTTACGTATCCTCTAGGATACGCTAGCATTTTTGTTTTAATGTGATAATTTTTAAGCGCGTTAATAAAATCCCCTTCGCTGCGATCTGCTGTCAGCGAGAAATCAGTACCTCTATTTGTAGAAAAGATAACATTTTTGGAGGACATAGACACTCGCAACATCAGAAAAGTTGCAGGTGCGTTGCTGGCCTTTATATCTCGTTGAGTAAATACGCGCCAACTTACCCTCGCCCAGTCGTAGTCCATGGGCACCTTGGGCGGCTCCACCTCCTCCTTGACGATGATCTTGCCCTCCGCCACCAGCTTCTTGTACACCTGAACGACAACACGAGTAAGCAATTTGCGTCTTACGCTATAAGTGAGACTCATAAGTCTCACCTGTATTTTATGATTGAAACTTCGATCAAATATTAATAAGATGCACGGATCCCTTCAAAATTGAATAAAATAATGGCACCGAGACTGATCTGATACAAAACAACTTAAATCAAAATCATGTGTATTGAAAAATAAAACTAAATCAGGTAAAGCTCACAATTAGTTAAAATCGAAGTCTCGGAGCGACTAGGAGCGAAATAGCGCTTGAGCGCGGTTTTTGCCGGTGCCACTTCGAAAAACGCCGAGAACAACTCAGCTGACGGTTGATTTATTTGATACTAGAAAATGCCCGCAACTTTACGGGCTTTATCGCGCGGGAGGCTAATTTTTCGGGATAAAAAATATTGTGTCCTTCCTCGGGACTCAAAGTATCTCCATACCAAATTTCAGTAAAATCTGTTCAGCGGTTTGAGCGTTAAGAGGTAACAGACAGACACACTTTCGCATTTATAATATTAGCATGGATTTCAAAGGTTTACACATACACAAAACTTTTTTTCCTTTGAACGCTGCTGTTTTCAAAGTAAACAACAGGATACTCATACACACATCGTTTCAACCAAAATCATTACCTCCTTCTTCGCCGTAGTCAGTTTAAAAAGGACACCTAAAATACCTATTCGATGTATGTACAATGGGGGAAATTGAAAAAGATCCAGTTGACGGACCTACGTCATTTGGTCGGAATATGTCAACTACATGTAAGTCGTGATCTGTCGACCACACCAGATTATTAGGTCCGCAATCTGGCTCTCTTTTAACTGCTCCGAAAGTGCAACTTTTCGTCACTCACCTTATTAACAGCAGCGCCCAAGCTGTCGAAGCTGTCTGGCACGACGGCGCCGTACTCCGCCAGCGCCTTGTTCTTGGCGGCGGCCGCCTCGCGCGCCGACCCCGCCAGAGAACCCGCGTGACCGAACTGCACCTCCGATGTGAACATGTCTGGAGGAAATATCACCAATAAGAACGATTGTCCACCGCACGCCGTCAACTTTATGATATAAGTGTCATTTTCTAGCGACATGGTTGTAGCGTTCATGTCGTTGCTGATCTTTAGTAGCGTAGAGCAAATTGAAAGCTATAGTCTGTGTCATAAAGTGGCATTTTATCAGACTGAAATAATCTCATTGCAGCAACAGGAGAGGAGACCATATTTATATATTCCTAGCATCAATATGGAGTTTGCCACACAAACGTATAACACAGGCCTTATGGCCTAAGAGCGTTAAAGTTTGTCCTCCCCTTAACGATTTTATGTTCGTGTCCTGTTTATCGATTAGCCGTCGTTTACAAATTGTGAAAATCGACCAGGTGTTGGTTAACGGCATTTAAGCTTGAGGACGGCAGCATAGCGCATTTTGCGCTGCACTAAACCCCGGCCCGCCCGGCCTTCACACTTTAAGAGCATGATCAAAAAATTTTGAGATGCTGTTTTCATGAATAAAGGGGCTCCTTAAATTTAAAAAAACAGCATTTTAAAATATTTTTTAAAACGCTTTTACCGGCCTAAGGGCCCTGAATGCCTAGGAACATCGAGTTGCTGCGATATAGAAACGTCACCTGAGCATGTCCCGATGCACCAGGCGACGATCGGCTTGGTGATTTGTCTGTCTCGTATGGCGCGGCACACGTGGTACTCCTCCACGCCGCCCACCTCGCCCAGCAACACCAGCATCTTCACGTTCGGGTCCGCTTCGAACCTGTCATAAGACATTATAAGTTATAATAATAATAACAATAAAAGTCGCACACATAAACAAATCTAAGAGCCTGCTGCACTAAATCCTGATAAGTTTTGGATAGGCTATCCGCAACATAACAGATTCTATAACCTTCATCTGTCAGATAAATAATCTAGGATTCACAACTTATTTGATAGATTTTCCATACTTCATCTATCAGGTAAGTTGTGGATGGCCTATGCGGCACTTATTTGACAGATTGTCCATGCTTTATCGGTCACATAAATCATGTTGGATAGGCTAGCCGCAATTTATTTGACGCATTTTCCATACTACATCTGTCAGATAAGCGGATGGCTTATCACTCTCTTAAATAAGAGGTGAAACAGGCACTAAGTTGCCAGTCACGTTACAGGTTTGTGTGCGTGCTGCGGCGCATATTACGCCGCACACATGCAACCCGTGCGCGTTCCGTTTCTATTTCAATAGCCTACTCGGTTTTATATACTCAAACTACTCTTTATGGACTAACCTAAGCAGATGGTCAATGAATGTGGTGCCGGGGTATCTGTCACCGCCGATGGCGACGCCCTCAACAACGCCGTCCGCGTGCTTCGCCAGGATGTTGTTTAGCTCGTTGCTCATGCCGCCGGAACGGGACACGTACGCCACGCTGCAAGAAATTAATAAGTGATAAAGCTTTTAATTGTAATTATGACGATTATGACGACCTCTGTGGCGCAGTGGTAGCTCACGCCAGGGGTCGCGGGTTCGAATCCCGCCGACGGAACAAAAAGTTTTTCAATGTTCCTGGGTCATGGATGTATATTAAATATGTGTATTGTATAATAAAAATCTTAAATATGTGTATAGTATAAATGTATTAAATATATTTCCGTTGTCTGGTACCCGTAACACAAGTCCTTAGGGTACTTAGCACAGGGCCAGATTGACGTGGTGTGAAGCGTCCATAGATAGATAGATATTATAATGACTTTTTTAATAGAAGAACAACGATCACTTATTTGAAAGCAACTACAGCCGCTCATGGACACTTTCAATATTAGAAGAGTTGCTAGTGTGTTGGCGCCTTTTTGAAAAAAACTACCCCAGTTTATCGTGTACGATAGGCCCAGTTCGTAGGGAGTTGCCTAGTTATATTTTGAAAAGTCCTCTTAATATTTTTATATGACAATATTATGTTACTATATTTTGCCAAAAGTAATATTTGCATGCATATTGTATAGCTTAAAGCGCTAGAACAAATAGTAATGAAAACATATTTTATAACCACCACTTTTAACGCAAATAAAGAACAAATTAGTGATTACAGCATGGCTAAAAAAGTCACTTAGCAATATTGCTCGGAGCAATTCATTTCTCTTACAAAAATCTACTAATTTTGCAAAACAAGAATTTCGCAATCAATTTAAATTGATGTTGAAGCAACTTTTTATTAAAACTATTCGAAATTATAACAAAATGTATTGAAATGAATGCAGAGCAATTTCATTTGCAATGTTGCTATTACGAGCTTCTTAGACCTGCTGGTACAGTTGAGCTTACCTGCCGGGTCGGTAGAGCTTGCTCTCTATGATGTTGTCGATCATTCCGGCGGTGTTGCCGATCTTGAAGCAGCCCGGCTTGATGCCGCCGACAGTCGCCGGGCCGATTATGTTTACCTGATAAATATGTTACAACGTTTAGGGCCTGTGTCGTCTGATGAGTGTCGGATGGGGCTCTTCACAAATTGTTTGACAGATTCTCCATGGGACAACTTTCGGATAGGTTATAGATGTTATTCCTATGTGGAACTTATCAGGAAGTGGTGTTATTCTTGGGAATCATTAAATTAAACAACACGAGAAAGAATGTAATATTTTCACCGCACTTAGAGACATATTTTAACGATTATTTAAATGAATATTAAGTTATTATACATCTTAATATACAGGGTGTAACAAAAGTAAGTGATAAAGCTTTAGGGATCGTATGTGGCCGTAATATAGAGTTTACTGTGAAAGTGTCAGCGCTGAAAGAAATTTTTTTGCGATTTGTATGGACAAACTCATGTCGCTGGGGCGCTTGGCTATAAGTCACGATTTTTTTCACTTTCAGCGCTGCTACTTTCACAGTGAGCTCTATATCAGGGTCACATTCGATCCTTAAAGTTTAACACTATTTCTGATGTTAGTGTATTTGTCGCTGAGCTCCTACCAAACGACTGGATCGATTTTTGTAGGTATTTAAGGGAATTTGACAAAATATTCTAAAATTTCACAAATTAGCCCGGCAGGACAACGTCTGTATACGCGGATAGACACTCACCCCGCGCGAGTCGGCCAGCTTGATTATCTTCCTGGTCATGTTCTCCGGTATGCCCTCAGCGATGATCACCACTGTGTTGATCTGAGGGTGCTGCATCGCCTGAGAATACATAACACACATTATTTTACATCCTTTTTTAGAATTTATAATATGCCATACGTTTGAATGACACGCACGTTATTGAAACGGCGTTGTGCTGTGTTTCGGTCAGCGAGTGAGTTTACCGGTGGCACAACTTCCCTAATCCTCCCATATCCCTACTCCCATTCCCTATTTCCTCACAGAGGCTGGCGCCACACTTGCGACTCTTCGGATGTCACGAGTGTCCTTGGGCGACGGCAGTTGCTTTCCATCAGGTAACTCGTCTATTTCGACCTGTTTCCCCGCTTACTGATAAAGTTTCTGTCGGGCTACCTGTAACTTTTTTGACAGATTCTCCATACAACATCTGTCAAATAAAGTTGTTGATAGACTATCTCTAAGCAATGAAACAGGCTCTTTCTATAATAAATTGAATTGGCACCCAAGCTACAATCTACGACTTGGCATAAAGAGTCTAGAACTAATATTTTTATTATTGTCATCATGACAGACCAGTATAACTTTTGTCATAATACCTGTATGGTGCTGTCATACGCCGACCGTAACGAAGCGAAGTTGACGAGAACCGTCGCCTCCTGGTGCTTGCGCATCGCGACGTCCATGTCGCTGAACACTGGAAGAGAGATTTCACTCAGTCACACATTTAACTCTCTGGCGTGTGTTGTTAGGGGAACATAGATTGCATTTTTAAGCATATCACGAAATCTCCTCTAGGGCTCTCTTACTGTATAGAGAAGAACGATAGAAGCTGAGGTGTAACCTTCGTAACGTCCACTCTAGACAAATTAATATTCAACTTTACATTCAACAACAAATTTACTACGTAGCGAGTCGACCTATAAGTACCTTTAATTGTTTCTTCTAAATTCTCAAGGAATATAAGACATTGAAAGTACTTAAAGGTCGACTCGTACGTAGTTAATTAGTCCTTCAACTGGCTCTGTATAAATTTGTTCCATGGTACACTAACCGGGTATGAAGACTTCTTTGTTGCCGAAGTAGTACTTCTGTTTGTGGTCGGCGGTGAACGGGTACACGATGGCGACCACGGACGGCTCCGCGCGACGGCATATGTAGTCGAAGTCCAACATGCCCTGACAACAGAAAGTTTATATTAGTAAAAGAATATACTGAAAATCTGATTTTTTGTTGGATAACACACGAATGCTTAACAGCGCCCCAATATTTCCATATTGAGATTTTCAGTCATGAATGCGGTCTTATAACCAGAATAATACTGCATTTATTACTCAAAATCTGATTTTTAGTTGGATAACACACAAATCGGAAATAGCATACCATTTCCTTGTCGATACCTCGGTGAAAGATGCCAGTTTATTTGTATGTGAAAATTTCAAACATGCAACGGCAATAGTTCCACAAATTCTAATAATCATGGTGACTTTACATGGTAGCTTTACTAGAGATTTTTGATGACGGAAGAAATCGTGAACTTTCTTTTTTCGATCGCCATGCCAGGGACGGTAGGAAACTGTTAGTTTATCCCGATAATCTGTCAAAACGACCACTTACTCTCGTATGTCTACTGACGCTATGCTAGCCACGCTGTACACACCTGTATAGCCCTATTCTGCATGCCCCACACGATGGCCTTAGTCCGGTCGGAGAAGAGCGGCCTGGCGGTGGAGAGCTGCTGGCCCAGGTCCATGCGCGTCGGCGCCTGCGAGCAGATCAGGTCGAGGAGCGTCGGCGGCAGGTCGGCGATCTCCACTTTAGGCGGGGTCTGGAACAAATATATATTTTATTATCTATTTTTTTTTGGGGGCTTTTGTCAATAAGACACGTCAACCCCATCGTATCCACCACCATTAAATTTACTCATCACCATCCAAAGGAACAAATATTTATTAGTGATATAATTTGATTGTTGCGTTAATGATGATGATGAGGAAACATTAGCATGAAAAGTAGATATTTGAAAAAGTAAGGTTGCTATGGGTAGAGCATTTAAGTAACTTTTTCGTCTGTGTATGTGTGCATATGCGAGTGTTTGTAGGCGTTTGTTTACCATCGAAGAAATTTCACCAGAGCCAGTTGACTGACCGACGTCGTTTGGTCGGAATATGTTAATTTCATGTAAGTTCGTGATCTGTCACCTGGGTTTGGCATAACGCAAACCACTTACTTAGATCCGTCTGACTCTGTATCAACTTCCCTGATGTACATTAACGTAAGTTTACGTCTATACTTGTGAGTACTAAGCGTACGCTTATGTGTTCATGTATGCGTGCGTGCGTATACGTGTACGCACTACGCTCTCATGCGTGCAGTACTCACAGATTGCTGCGGGCGTGGCAGCTGCTTGGGTGCGTAGTCTAGCTGGTGATCTGGCGGGATGGGCGCGGCGCCGAGCGCGAGGCCCACGATCGCCGTCATGTTCGTCTCCGGACCGAACACGTACATCGGGATGCGGAGACGCTGACCGACCTCCCGCATTTGTCTGTCAAGTGAAAATATAAATTCTAATCCTTAAGCTGCTTAATTGTTAGACTTAAACGATTAACTGCTTTGGTAAATATGTTTAGATATTAAGGGGCCCGTTTTACTACTTTCTGATAAGTACCGTATAACACCTATTTGACAGATGATCAATCCGTCAAATTAGTTGTGGTTAAGCTACTTGACACTCACCAGGAAGTGTTGAAACAGGCCTTTTGGGGTATAAAATATACGGGACACGAGTCGAAACTTCACGTCTTACGGTACTGCCGTGTTATGTTGTACTATATCTAGTACAACATAACATACGCATACTGCGCGTAACTTTTTCGTTGCGTTAAGACTTGTTTATCACGCAGGAACCGTACATATTTAAGGGATAAAAAGAAACATTTTTTCGGGGCATTTCCATACCAAATTTCAGTAAAACCTCTTCAGCGGGTGTGAGGAGGAAACAGATGAACACACTTTTGAATTTATCATATTAGTATGGATAGATCTGCTGCTGTGAAGTGCGGTAGTGTCGCTACGTGCTATATAATGGTGAACGCACGTTTATGAGAACCGGACGAGAATAACGTAGAGAAAGTAACGAATCTCAGAATTCGAAACGTCATGAAACCTCGCACAAGTGTGTGTGCCAACGTCAAATCGTCCAAATCGATCGCTTTCAAAGTCAACGAGGGCTTGTGGGTGTGCTTTTACCATCAATTTGTAACTTTATAGGTAGTGAACAAAAAAACTATATATACGTAACTATAACCTTGTAAGAGTTAAAAACCACCGCCTACTGAGTTTCGAGTGCGAGTTTATTTTTCACATTTGAATGTAAACGCGTTTTACTAAGATTTTTATGGGATCTGTACAGCGCCACCTAGCGATTCTTACGGTCACATGCACAAATCCTATATAAAATCTTAGTAAAGGCGAAACGCGTTCACGATCGAATGTGAAAAAAAAACTCAGATCTATCCACAACTTTATTTGATAGATTTTATATGGAGAATCTGTCAAAAAGGTTATGGATAGCCTAACAGAAACTTTATCAGTGAGCGGTGAAACAGGCCCTAAGTAATACCTGAGCCCCTCCTGGTAATTGGGTCCGCCGCGCCGCACGAAGATGGTGACGTTGTACTGCAGCAGCGCGTCGCGGTACGTCTCTATGGCGGTGATGATACCGCGGAACGTGTCCGCCACGTTCGTGAAGTTCGCTATACCGCCACCAATTATCAGCACCTGAAAGTCCCAAATGTGTTTACGGTCAATGTTTATGTGTGGCATCCCTGTTGTAGGGTTGCCAACACTATTGTTAAATCCGGCGACCCTTTAGTAAATTGTCTCACGAATTTTGTTATTTCATTTGCATAGTATGTGTCTGCATGTAAAGTCTGGTCATGGATCGTATTGTGCTAGAATTTCGTACGAACTTTGACCAATTATAATTATTGTTCTAATTATTTCCAACAAATATCCGCATCAACTAAGAACTTTTATTAGCATATTTTCTGCCTTATCATTTTAAGAAATCTAGCAACTTACCTAGTTCATTATTTAGCTAATGTATCTCAAAATATAATACACATTTTTGACTTTAACAATTTTTTCCGATGCTAATAAATTTATGCAAAATAGCAAGTTTCAAACTTTCCCAGTAATTTCTTCATTTGTAATGCGTCAGTCACGATATTCTGTATTTAATAATGTTCACTCACCTTGCCGTTGGGATGTTTGTCTCGGCACATGAGGCTGAAGATGGTTTTGGCGTAGTCGGCGGTCTGGCTCTCTGTGGGGGCGCCACTGTACTCGCCGTAGTTCGCCAGCTCGCCAGCGCCACCTGAGAATACATTTATTAGTTACAACGTTACCGGCTTCAAAATATGCCTTCATTTGGTTCTTGAATGAATAAATAAAAATATAACGTCAATCTTTTTCGGAGTTGGACTTCTAACAGAACTGGGGAGCCACACTGTACGTATACTTTACACGAACCATACACACCTTTGACAGACATTGTCCCGGTTTTACCCTTTTGGTACGGAATACTAGTACGTAACAAAGTGTTATTGTAAACATATTATTAATATAATTAGTAAAGATATACGAATCATATAACACAATATTTACTATGCTATAAAACATAATAATTTAAATTATTTATTAAGAATCATTTGTGTAATGTCAATGGTGTTAATTTAATTTACATTATCGGTACACGCATAGAATATT
Organism: Cyclargus thomasi; assembly: GCA_026546445.1. Classification (NCBI taxonomy): domain Eukaryota; kingdom Metazoa; phylum Arthropoda; class Insecta; order Lepidoptera; family Lycaenidae; genus Cyclargus; species Cyclargus thomasi. Next base: position 14,538 of record JAOTAV010059183.1, read on the forward strand.
TTAAAGTTTTCGATATTTCATTTGTCCCCAGCAGACTTAGCATGGCGACCGAGAAAGTTTCTCTCTACAGCAGGATAGACAAAGTGGCAAACAGGTAATGTGAATGAAAATGAAGTGACCGCTTCGACGCTTTTGATTGGGATAAAATATATACACCCTACTTTTATCTGAAGTTCATACGTTTTGTTTCGAGCCTCGCATACTATCCGAAATTTCTGATAAATTTTTATGTGGAATTTGAGATTTGTTCGAATTTTTCTGCTAAGAAATTCGGATAATGTGCACCCGTACTCAATATGGAATATGCATGTTTTTTTATTATTTATTTAAATAAATCTATCGTTATTGAAAAACGACGTAGTCCAATCAATTTTTTAATAACATTGAAAACAACAAATTTATAAGCCTTTAAAGTAGTCAGTTAGAAAGAGAGATCCGATATTGATTGTGACGTCAAAGTCTATAAGCTGCATACAAAG
>JAOTAV010059194.1:0-15016 GCA_026546445.1 Cyclargus thomasi
TGTTCCGACGGCGGGATTCGAACCCGCGACCCCCGGCTTAAGCTACCAACGCGCTTACCAACTGAGCCACAGAGGTCTTAAAAAAAAGTAATGGTGATGGTGTTTTAAATATGGAGCAGTTCCCTCCGTGAAATATCGCAGCGGGGAAGCGACGGGTATTATTCATATAAACAAGTCGTAGCTTAGATGTGATCGAGGAAATTGACGTGTCGTTTAGTACGAACGATACGATATCGCTTCAATTTTGCGAGATGTAAATATTGAAAAGGGCTTGGAAAGTTTGCCCTTCCATCCAAATCTGTATAACCAAATGCGAAAGCTTGTGAGTATGAATGCTTATTACTTCTTCTCGCTTACACGACTGGATCGATTTCGATAAAATTTGGCATAGCTGATTAGCACATATTTGTGAATAGCTGCGGGAAAGTATTATTTGTTTCTTTTTGAACCGCGAAGCATTGTTACTTAATAATTAGATACAATTTAGCGCTTCTCAAAATAATAAGTTACATTTAAACAGATATTAAAAGTTTATGAAACAAAGTCTACCAGATATGTCGTAAACGATTTGACTTGTTAGTTTAAACTAAACTAATGAAGTGTAAATAGTAATACAATTTGTCATCCCATTTTATAATGAAAATATCGTACGACATATCGCGTGGTGTGAATATTTAAAACTGGTTTTTATTAGCACACAGCAGTGGGCAGGGGCATGAGGTTCATTGGACAGAGTTCGTGGCCGGGGTTTCCATTTCAATTCCTGCAGAAGTGGACAACAGTGTTGCCAGTCTAGGGAATTTACCACTCAAAATGTTCAAACTTCTTGCCACTTAAAATTAGATTTTAGAGTTATTATGTTGTGGTTTTTACCCTGATAATAGTTGTTGCATGATCAATATATAAAGCGGAAGAGTTCGTTCGTATGATTGTGTGAACGCGCTAATCACAGGACCTATTGGTAGGAGTTAATTCTGTTTGTGTCGGTTAGTCCATTTACCGAGGAAGGCTTTAGGCTATATAACATCCCGCTACTACCAAAAGGAGCCGAACAGTAATTAAAAAAATGTTCTAAATGGGATAATTTATTAAGTTTCACGGGCACGTAGTCGCAGGCAAAAGCTAGTTAATTTTGTACCTCGTTAATGACGATGAGAACGCCGTTGATTAAATTATATTTAAAAATATATTCAACATTTTAAGACCAAGACAATAACATTATTTTGACTATTTGGTGCTGTTTCCAATTTTTTTTTTATTTTTATTTATTCTTAGAAATACAATTTCACTCTCTCTTTCTCTCTCAATACTTACTTAGTTCGTTTATTTACTAAACTGGTAACACTGAAATCGATGTGCGTTGTAATCTGTGTTCTTGATGATCGAGCAGCATGGGTAATTCATGTAAGGCGTTTACAAGCCAAATTTTTTGACGTGACAACGTCTTACAATTCGATAGAGCTGACTGCACGCACGAAAAAACATGACTCATGCGGCGTTACCTCGCTCTGAGGCGTTCCGTTTAAGGCTTGGAGTGCAAGCGAGAGCGAGGAACATACAAATCTATTAAACAAATGAAATTGAAATTTTCTTTTTCCACTTTTCAACGACGTTCAACTATCGTCTGTAAACCGACTTTACAGACAACCGATTTTTTTCTAGTTTTTTTTAAGTAACAAAGATTCATTTCTCATAAAGTGGCGGCGCTGAAAGCGAAATTTTTCGTGACTTGTATCAGCAAGAGCCCCAGCGACATGAGTTTGCCCATACAACTCGCAAAAAAAAATTTCGCTTTCAGCGCTGCTACTTTCACAGTTAATTCTATATCAGGGACACATACGATCTTTAAAGTTTTATCACTTAGTTTTGTTACATTCTGTATATAATATATAGAGTCCGGTGAATTAAATCAGGAGTAAGTTCCTTCCTAAATTTGAAATCAGATTTGTGTATTATTTAAGAAGAAAACTAGTAAAATTTATAATTAACCCGATAACAACACCTACTAAAAACCTCCACTGACTCCAACGAAAAGTCTGTAATTCGGCAATTCAATGCATCTATTATCGAGTTTTGGCAAGACTAAATTTAATACTAAACTACCATCTCTTGACGATTTTACCCGGAATCGAACCCGCGACCTCCGGAGTCCAGCTCGGCTCTGAACCTGCTAGACCACACCATATTGGTTGTGTTGTGATCATATCGGCCAAAGTCACGGGCAGAGGCTTGCCTATACACATCTTGCCCTTTCGAGAATACAAACCCGATCTGCTGCACATCCAGGCGATTCTGAACCTTATTCCCTGGCGATAAGCGAGTACGCGACGGCGGATTCTGTGCTAAGCTTGCGACCGGTTTTGTAAGAGCGTCTATCCTACTACCGAACTACGCAGAGCGTGGGTACGGTCAGCAAAAATATTCGAAATTAAATTTAAAGTTACTACTTATTACATTCTTAAAAGCAGAATACTTTTTTATAATCAAAACTGTATTTGGGAAAAAAAGTGAAATTATAATCATTAATTCCTGCGAGCGAAATCAGAAAGCTGAAAACAAACTGATTGGACGCGACTGCTAGCCCGTACAAAACGTCCGCGACTTACGCCTTATAAGCACACTTCAATGCACAATAACCTAGATCGCGGCTGTCAGTCGCGACCGTGAGTCACGTCCGACAGTACGATATCCGCTTAAGGCTCGGTTTATATCAAAAGACCATTCGAACGCGCGGTTTGGCGTACGTAAATAGAGATACAAACCCTGATGTTGCGGCGTCGCCGGCAAACGCATAATCACAATTAGGAATTTTCAGTTTATTACTACGAGTTTGGAATAATTTTTCCTGCTGTCAAGTGAGCTACCAAGGTTCTCAACCACTGCGCCACAGAGGTCGTCATTATGATTTTGACACAACACGCGTTAAAATATTTTGTGGTGAGACAGTTATGCTGCATGCACATTATCGGATTTGCACTTTGTCAGAAGGGAACGAATCGAAGTCAAGCCCTCTCTGAGTTTGACAGCAAACGTTTCGGACGAGTCGGACGTCCCGACACGGGCAAGTGTGGGAGATTCCATGACATTTCATATATCGAATTAGCGATGCGTTTCTTTCGCCGCGTTCAGCTCATTCGGTTTTGATAGATGCGCGTTCTACTTTAATGCTCTAAATGGTCAGTGGAGTAGCAAAGTTTCTGCAAAGGAACACGCTTCTTTTGTAAGGTTCGCTGGCGACATTTCAACAGCTTTTGCCAACACCGACAAGAACAGAACGCCCGTTATTTTCCAGCCAGGGAAAGGACCCTGTTTTGCAACTGAAGCCGGTATTACTGGCTTCATATACTGCTACTAAAAAAATAAAAAGGAAAAAATAAAAAGGAGAAGATTTCTCAATTCGACCGAATATTATGTTTTTTTTTTGTTGCTGACGCTCCGTGCAAGTTGTTGCCAGCTTTGATATGTGTACTTCGTTATTTTTCTTCGCCTTTGTAAACTTAACTTCAACTAAAACTTCGGTTCTACTAATAAGATTATTATAATACTTGCTTTTGTTCGTGACTTCGTTCGTCTGTCCCGAGCAAGCTGTACGTACTGTTCTCGGCATGTTAGCGCAAAGTGCAAAATGTTTTACTAATATCCTGAGTTCAGTTATGAGGAACTAGTCTCTCCTTTGCGTTAACTTTTTTCGTATTTTTAAAACTAAGGACCTGTTTCAATCTGTCAAATGATTTATGCAGACTATCCGAGGCCTATTCGAGACTTATCAGGAAGTGGTGGAGCCAGAGCTGGTTACGAGTCGTCGTCGATCCAGTGCTGGCTTCGTCTGAATTGTAAAGTTTATGCATTAAAAATATTGGTTACTGAAATGCTAGTCGTAAAACACGTGTATACACTGATTCCCATATTCATAATAATATTTAAACAGCGTTTAACTAATCAAGATTCGCTGTCACTTTCTGTCGTGTGACGTTTGCAATATTCCAGAGAAGGACAGCAATTCTTGATGATTTAAACACTGTTTAAATATTTTTATAAATAAGGAAGTTAGTTCTAGAATACTATCACATCGTTCTCTGTAGCTCATTATATTTTAGATGAAGTTTTTTACTCTCGTATACCATCGATGGCAATTTCCGTTGTGCGACTGATAGCTTCCTGCGACTGTACTTGAGACGTGGAACATAGTGTTATAAAGAGAAATTATCGTTTGTTTACATCATTCAGAATCTTCTAGACCCCAAGATAAGACGAGATGTCCTTCATCAAAATCGATGAAGGACATCTTGTCTTATCTTGTGGAGCAAAATATGAAATAAGTAAAATTAATAAACTCTCTTAGCTTAGGTTAGTTGTATTTGCGAATTTTAAGTCAAATGTTTACTAATTATATCATAATATGAGAGAAGTAAACAACTCTCTTAGTTTAGTTGTATTACTTTTGCGAATTTTTGGTCAAATATTTACTGATTAAAAGTTTTGGCTGAAAGTGATAGCCCCGACAGTTCATCTATATTAATACGCGAGCAGAAAACTTTGTATCCCTTTTTAAGAAAGATGCGTAGATGTAAAAGCATGAAATTTCTCCCAGTTGTGGCTGATATGAAGGAGGAGCGTGGAATACCAATATTATTTTGAAATATACTTTAATATTGCATAATTTTAATCAATAAAACACAACGCACACTACAATATTTTTTGTTTGTGGTTGAAAGTCTGTTATTTTTTAATAAAAAATTTAATAGGCTCGCAACGAGACCTTTATGCCAAATTAAAGTCGGTAATTAATTCAGAATAGATTATAGTTTTTATAGCTCTTTACTAATAATATTTATATATTATTATATTTTAAATATTTTTGTATTTAAAATATTTATAGTCGAATTTCGACCTCACGGCGACCTTGGCACTTGGCCTACTTCCTCCAATCTCGATATATACTCTGACGTCATGCTTGTCATGCTACATGATCGTTTCGGCAGCTTAGAGGGCACATAATTAATTTATGTTAATTGTTACATCATCTATACAATATACTCCGTAATATAAAGCCGAATAGTCTGTTTGTTTGCATGCGCTAATCTCAGGCCACAAGTGAACAATTTTTGTGTCGGTTAGTCCATTTCGTGTTCTAATGGGTAAGAGCTTTGGTTCGCACTCGAGAAGGGTGCAGGTTCGAACCTCGGTGGAGGCGTGTACCAATGATGACATTTACCGATCTCAAGTACATAATACCGTGGGAGAGCCATGCTTCGGCACAAATGGGCCGGCTCGACCGGAGTGATACCACGTCCTCACAGAAAACTGACGTGAAACGGCGTTGTGCTGTGTTTCGTTCAGTGAGTGAGTTTACCGGCGGCCCAACTTCTCTAATCCTATTTCCTATGAAAATAAACCAACACCACCACCACACAAGCAATAATGTCAACAAATTCGTGCAACGTCCGTTAAGTCACTTGAACTTGACGGACGATTCTATTAACTATTAACTTATGTTGTTAGAACCCGATCGTGGTGATAATGTTGTCGCTGAGCGGCGGGCACCGCAGCGGGCCGGCGCTGCTGAGCCCCGGCGCCGTCGACAACCTGTTCCACGAGTGCGGGCACGCGCTGCACAGCATGCTCGGCCGACCCCGACACCAGCACGTCGCCGGCACGCGCACCGCCACCGACCTCGCCGAGGTGCCCAGCGTCCTCATGGAGTACTTCGCCGCTAGCCCGCAGGTAAAACATTCATGAAGAGAGCGCACCTCTTAAAATTTGCAACAGCAGCTTTTGCCCTTCGCTGGTTTTTGGCTTCACTCGCGTAGAATTCCAGGATCGGTAAAGCTAAGTCTACGACAAAAATCAAGTCGGTTGGTTGCTCCTTTGGGCGTGACGGACGGACAAACAAACGCACTTTAATATTTCTAATATAAGTAAAGAAACACGTAGGCACTAATTCCTGGCTTCAACAAAAAACTGTCAGAATTGGTGCTTACTATGGATAGGAACCAATTAAGGATCCTGACCAGAAGCCTAACTGGGCACTGCAAGCTCAACAAACACTTCAACAGGATAGGTGTGAGTAGCACAACGATTTGCAGATTCTGCAAGGAGAAGGATGACACACTTGTCCACCTTTTTCTTGAATGTCCTGCTCTACTACAGAGCAGGAACATGCACTTTGGGCGCTACGAATGCTCCGCATAGGATATTCGTAGCACCAACCCCAATCACATCGTTAAATTTACGAGCAGCATTGGGTTGGGGACGGTGCTCTAATGCGAAGGAGTCACAATAGATCCTTAAGGGTCGCACGCCGGGGCCACAAGACCTTAGGCGAGGAAAAAAGAAAAAAAAAAGGATACACGTTAATGTATTGCAGGTGGTCCGTCGCTTCGCCCGTCACTTCCAGACCGGCGAGCCGATGCCGGAGGACATGATACAGCGGCTCTGCGCCTCCAAGTACCTGTTCGGCGCCAGCGAGATGCAGCTACAGGTAATATCGCGCCGTCTCGCTCACACACGATAAGTGGGACGACCATGGCCGTGTTCGGTAGCGTTTTTGACGCATGCGCTGTGAAATTTTATACTGCGCAGACTACAATGGCTGTGTTCGGTAGCATTTTTGACGCATGCGCTGTGAAATTTTATACTGCGCAAACCACATTTTTTGTGACGTTGTCATGGCAGCGCATGCGTATAAGAGAGAGAACATGGCCAATGATGTAACTTGAACCTATACTTAAGGCCGACATACACGAGCGATCCGTCGATCTTTTTGGCACGCTGTCGATCGAAAATTCGTCGATGAACGTAAAAACGCTGTCTGTATGGCTCGGCTTGATGCGATGCAATACCAAACGCGCCGTAATCCATCGCGTTACGCCGATCGTGAATCGCGATCGTGAATATACAAACCCAAGTTAAGTCGATCTGAGTGCCGAGTATGAGTTTTTTTATTCACATTCGACTGAACGCGGTTCGCGTTTACAAAAATTTTAAATGGGATTTATACATGTGACCGTGAGCAATTTTATTGTTTAATTATATGTATAGATATGTTTTTGTATTATGAACAATAAAGATTTTGTATTTTTTGTATTTTGTAGATAATCAATGAATATTTAATGCTTCTACCATAATTTCCTTTCCTTCGTACTTGTTTTGACATTTACATGTTTCCACAGGAGCTGCTTCAGGATTTATACATGTGACCGTGAGCAGCACTAGGTAGCGCTGTCTCGAATAAAATCTTAATCTCATATAAAATCTTAGTAAACGCGAAACGCGTTCACCGTCTAAAGTGGAAAAAAAAAACACTCTGGCGCTCTGAGTCGTCGTGCCGTATGACGCGCTTGTTTGCTTAGGAATTAAACATTTATTTTAAGTTTGTTATAGATCCAATTAAGAATACATTGATTTGAATATACTCACATACATATACTCACAGCTACTTGCTAAGTTCCTAGCTTAGTAATATAAATCACTTACTGATTCATAACTCCTATAAATTAATTATTGTGATTTTTGCACCTTTCCGTAGTTTTGGTTTAAAGCCATTTAGAAAATAAATTATGAAATTTATTTTCTAAATCGCTGTCAAAACAAGTCTGTGTTTCTGCACAGTTCAGGAGAACATCATGGTCCGTGTTATCCAATATTTGAGTTTCCGTTGACGTCAGCAATGAGTACGGACACGCATTCTCGAACCTGGGCTTATGAGAATCAAAGTGACAGAACGTAACATTAAGAAGATTTTGTGGTGAAATTTACAAGAATCTACATTTATAAATTTAGTGATGTTTATTGCTGAATAAACTGAAAGTAATTTAGGTCCTAAATACTTCATCCGCAGGTGTTCTACTCGGCTCTGGACCAGCGCTACCACGGTGCGGGGGTTGCGGGGGGCGCGGGGGAACGCACCACGACTGACGTGCTGAAAGACGTACAGAAACAGTACTACGGTCTGCCGTATGTTGAGAATACGGTATGTTATAGTAACTCGGTTGTGCGCGCGGCCCTATGTGTGGGTAAAGCTGAATACAAACTGGTCGGACGCGACTGACAGCCCGTACAAAACGTCCGCGACTTATTACGCCTTATAGTTTGCACATTTTATTCTACAGCTATTATTATGATGTAAGTCGCGTACGATCAGTATGATTTCCGCTTAAGCCTTGCCACGTCACTGTCACATGAACGAAAATTGTCTATAAAAGTTTTTGTTTTATGTCAAAACACGAGACCTCCTAGTAATATAAGTATATAAAAATGTATCGCCCGGGAACTGTACATTTTTTGGATAAAAGTATTCTTTGTCTTTCCCCGGCAAATCAAAATAGGTGCAGCGGTTTGTTCGTAAAGAAGTAACAAATATCTGCCTGTTATCTTAAAAGGGTTATATGGGGTAGAGTTTTGAGGGTGTTTTTTGGTTTCAAAGTCAAAAGATGGAAATATCGTAAAACTGTTTATTCACACAATCACACTGAGCACACTGGTTGAATGTACTGGTTTAATTAATATTTAAATGATTAATGGTTACGGACTGTTCAGTCAGCGTATCGCGGACCGAGTCGTATCGAACTCACGAACGAACTGACTAACCAACTGCTCAATGCAGACAACGATGACTATAATGGAAACAAAAAACACGCTGAACTGTTTCATGTACGTACTTGGAACATATCTGTTATCAGACCTAACAGACAGACGGACACGCTTTCGCATTTATGAAAAATGACGTAGGTCTTTCGATTTCCCTCATTTTACATGAATTATTATGACAAATGTTTTTATACTATCTTCATAACTGTCCCCAGGCGTGGCAGCACCGTTTCAGCCACCTGATAGGTTACGGCGCGAAGTACTACTCGTACCTGATATCGCGTGCGCTGGCGTCGTGCGCGTGGCGGCAGTTCGCGCCGCGACCACTCGCCGCCGAGCCCGGACAGAGACTGAGGGACAGACTGCTGAGGCACGGCGGCGCGAGACCGCCACGGGTATGTACAATCAGAGAAATTATAACAGATACATATAATAATAATAATAATAAACATTTATTCGACAACAACAAGTTAACAATACACTGCAATAAAACAAACACACGTATAACACGAAACAACAAAACAAGTAAGCAGAAGCATCAATGACTTATATAATAGCAGTAATCAGGCGCTTTGGTGTAAGGCAAGTGTAGTGCAAAATATATATTTATTGCCGAATAGGAGTCCACTCAGGTAACATGTCATGGTACAGAATACTGTACCATGACACCTGGTATTATGTTACATATCGCGGATCTAAGTAATTTGGTCAGGTTAGCTCAAACTCAGCCGTCAGATCACGGCTCTGTTTCAATTTCCCCCACGGCACCACTAAGCTAAATATATTTAGTTCAACTATTTAAAAAATATTTAATTTGTGCGTGCGGCACTATGTGTGGGTAAGTTTACTCGGACGACGCCTGCGGCGTCACTGCCACATGAATGAAAGTTGTGTATTCACGAGTACACGCACACAGAGTGCCGCGCGCACAACTAAGTCGACTTATCTGTAAAGTTTGTCTAAAGTAATCAGAGATGATATCAAAGAGTTTTTATGGTCGGATACCACTGTCAATCCTAGTGGCCAAAGCTCTTTTATTTAAAAACATACTAGAGAAAGACACGCTGCCTGACCAGGTGATGTTATGCATTATAAATAACCCATTGTAAAATAGGTATCATATATTTTAGTGGATAACGTGATACACTTTCAGTTGACAGACAGTTGCAGTCTAAGAAAATATAATAATGTTTTTATTAACATTTAAATGTATAAACATGTAAATATTAACATATCTTTTATAAAGAAATCACAAATCTCTTGTCGCAGTAATCGTCGACCGGGTTTGCTCATTTAACCTAAAGTTCGTACTACGGCTAGAAAACTTTAAGTTATGAGGGAGCGCAACTGTACAACAAATTGCCTATTGATGTCAAAAACGCAAGCTCATTCAACACATTTAAGAGAAAACTATTAGAGCATATTGTTATCCACATCATAGTGATATGACCACTGTAAAATGTAAAACTATTTAGATTTAAGTTCTCATATAAGTGACTGTACTGTCTTTTTGAGAATAAACCTTTAAACCTTATGTCAATTAAAAAAAATAAATTTAACTTAAATTAAAAGTATAAAAACTATGAAAAGATAATATTTTCCAAGTCTTTCCCAACAGATAAATAAAAAAAAATCAAATAAAATCGTATATTATTTATAACTAGTTGGTGTCCGCAACGAAGTTGCGCGAAAATTTGTATATTACGGGAACTGTACATTTTCCGGGATAAAGTGTCTTGTGTGTCGCCTAGACTTAATCAATAATAAACAATCCGTTCAGTAGTTCCGGAGAAGCGCGTACAAACTTTGTGTTCTATTACTGTTCCTAAGGAAGGGAAATTATGACAGAAGCCTTATATTTATATATTTATTATCTATACATATAATAAAATAGTAAAATTGGCTTGTCCGTACAAAATATTAATTGTACAGACACGCCAATTTTATTGTTTTATTATATGTATAGATAATCAATGAATATATAATGCTTCTGCCATAATTTCCCTTCCTTCGTACTTGTTTTGAATATTTACATGTTTCCACAGGAGCTGCTTCAGGACTACCTCGACATGGAGATAACTCCAGAATCGATGGCCAACGCCCTGACAGAAGAGTTGGATTACCAGAAAGATCAACTCGACACTATCTTCAAAGTTGCAGCCAAACGATGACTTCACCGTTAGTCGAGTAATCCATTGAAATTTAAAGTTGAATAGCAGTCTTCCAATATTAAACTTGTGTGATTTATAAAGGTTCACGCGTTTTGAATGCAGTTAATTTAAAAGATTGTAATGAGAATGTGTATTAGTATTTAACTGTAAAAGTAGTATGTCGTTGTTTATTTTCTTGCTGTAATTTAATTTATTGTAAATAAGTTTTTCTTTTACTTTATAAATATTTAAAAACAATTTTTTTAAGTTTTATTTAAGTAGACGAACACGACTTTATGTAATAAATTAATCAGTCAACACGAAACGAATATATCTCAAGTTGTTTTTAAATAAAACATCATGTAAAATTACTATAAATACATTTATTTATTCCCTCCTGTAAGAGATGTTATTCGGCAAGAGAAAATCATTTTAACATTCCTTAATAAGTTGTAACTACCTGAATAGTACACACGTCATATTGATTATCCTTATTGTCTGAATTAAATGTTTGCAAGATTACATTGGAAAAATATCAGAACGGTCAATCATAACAACAATATGGATTTAGTGGCATTGTATTGATAATGCAAGCAATTTTAGAGCATAATTGCATTGCCAAAAATTCTGAGTGAGGTCGCATTGCAAACAATACGCCATAAAAAATTATTTTGAATATACAGTAAAGATATTCTTGAATCTCAATAGCTTTACTCTTATCACAGAAGAAGCTTCGACAATTTTAATGTTGTTAGGCCAATTCAGTTTAAAAAGTATCAATGAAAAAAAAAGACAATTTAAAGAAAAATAATTTGTATTCCTCCGAAACATAAAATATATACAGTTTCAAGTTTACGAAAACAAATCCTTTACTTTTCTTAATATACAAAGTTAAATAATATTAAATTTAAATCAATCTGGCCACTAACTTCAAAAATAAAAGCAAAGCTGATTTGTTTGCTGCTGTTTTATATAGTTTTTAATGTAATTTCAATCATAAGACCTCGCTGAGAAAGCATTGTATATTATTGTACCACGACTCGAAACAAGGCCCGTTAAGCACTATAAGTATTATTTACCCACAGGGAGGTTGTCTAATATCACACATTATGTTCTATTCACACTCCACAACCTCTAGTTCGCTCCAGATCTTCCGTCCATGGCTTCCTTTTACCTCTTACTTAATAATATACACATCAGATAACTTGTACGTTTCTATCCTCTTCTAACACACTAACGAGTCAAATCTGAAGGACAAAACATTGAATAACATGTCCAGTGTATTTAAGGTTATTTTCATCTATTACATATAATGTATCAATATTAAAATTTACACTTTTAACAGAAACACGGATTAACTTAGTTCGACACACGGGGAAATATAAAAGTTAAGTATACAGCCTTATAAACAAACGTGGAGTTTCCGCGATGGAACTTTTTGAGTTTCTTCGCGCCAAAGAGCATACGAATTTGGCATTAAATGTACACAAGACTTATTGACTTAAACGCGAAGACTATACAAATAATTTGGAAATAGAGAGTTTCAAGTTTGGTTAAACCCGGCTGTCAAATAGCAAAGCGCCATCTAGCATTTTAAGGTTGAGAACTGTCAGTAAAGTTGTAACCCGTTACAAATAAAAATATTTATACAGCTTATAACAGGGTTCGCTGGTTCTGACATATTGAGAATGTCACATGACAGACAAAAACAGCGAACCTTGAACATGCTGTTTAAATATTTTTACTAGTAAGGGAGTAAAAGGTTTTATGACGGTCTTTACTATAGCTGCTAAGACTCTCCCCACTTTATCCCGATGCGGAAACTCCATTCTGACAGTTGTTGTAGAGGGGCGTTTGGGTGAGGTGCTCTAGGCGACGTAGTTGTATTGGTTCTGGTTGTCCTTGTCTCGCTCCATGTAGTCGCGGTCGATCAGTGATTCTATGCGCTTCTTGAGGTCCGCCGGCTGAAATTGCAAAATGCCTTTGAAAACCTTGACACAATTAAGACTTTAGATTTAAACACAAGTGATATGGACAACGCCACAAAAAAATCTTTATAATTAGTTACTTGTAAAGTTGTAAGCAATTATCGTTTACAGAAGAAATGAAAAACGTGTTTATTACTTTGCACGCTCGCACTTGCGTGTTGTTGTTGCGTCTTTTTCACACACAGATTTTGTGTGTGTATAAAAGACGCCCTCTGTGGCGCAGTGGTTGAGCGCTTTGGTAGATCACGTCGGTGATCGAGGTTCGAGTCCCGCCAACGGGACAATAAGCTTTTCAATGTTCCTGGGTCATGGATGTGTATTAAATATGTGTATTATATAGTAAAAATCTTAAATATGTGTATAGTATAAAAGTATTAAATATATTCCAGTAACACAAGTCCTTCGGGTACTTAACACGGGGCCAGATTGACGTGTTGTGAAGGGTCTATAAAAATTATAAAAATATAATATTACTTTGACAGGGAACTTGAGGTGGTTGTACAGCTCTGAGATGAGCAGGTTGTGTGCTAGCGCCTTGCGCATCTTCATGACGCGCACTATAGCCGCGTCGATCTGATACTGTCGGTCCTGGAATACGCGCTCTTCCGTCGCCTTTTGCTCCTCGCTCTGTAAAAAAAAAATTAGAAATTAGCTATTTCATTTTATAGTGAACACCATTGTGTTGGGTGTATTTGTAGTCTCGGCATCTTAACACTTAGCCTCCTTTCACACGTACTCGGTCGCCGTTAAGTGTTTCGCCCGTACGCATATGAATAGATTACTGAGACGGTCGCCGTGTTTACAGTATGTAAGCACGGGCGGAACCCGGTCGCCGTGTTTACAGTATGTGAGCACGGGCGGAACCCGGTCGCCGTGTTTACAGTATGTGAGCACGGGCGGAACCCGGTCGCCGCGCCATGTGAAAGCTCTCTAACGCTCATATATTGCTACTGTACCCTTCTCGGCGACCGTGTGCATGTGAAAAGATGCCAACTATATCCTAGCAGACTTGTAACAGCTAGCTAACCAGAAACTGTACTAGTACATACCGTCTCCTTCATCTGTATCTGGTTGATCTTGATGCGGAACAGTTTGTTGGTAAAGTCAGCGTGGAAGGCGAAGCGGTCGTCGTCGCGCACCTCGCGGCCGCGTGGCGACTTCACCAGCACGCGCGCCTTGCCGCACGCCAGAGACTGCAGCGTGCGACGCAGCTCACCGTCCTTAACAAATGATGTCAGTCAACTGTGGTATTTTTGTAGTAATTAAAGTGTACCGACCACATGTTGATTTTTGTTAAAAATAAAAATACACGTATCTTTTCTTTTATAATTCAAAAAGCTGTTGCCCACGACAACGCCCGCATGTAACTTTATAAATTATCCCGTTTTAGGGTTCCGTACGAAAAGGGTAAAAACGGGACTAAGACTTCGATCTCCGTCTGTCTGTCTCCAGGCTGTTGTATCTCAAGAACGGTAATAGCTAGAGAGTGAGACTTTCACAGAATATGTATTTCTGTTGCCTCTATTAATACTAAAAATAAAATATTAAAAAGTAGCTTTAATACAACAAATATGTTTTCTGCTATTTCGATTACTTAATAATAGATCGATAAATTCGACGCGCTTGTCATCAGCGGCGTGGTGCAGTGGTTAGGGTGCCTACATAAGTTGAAGGGGCCTGGGTTCGATTACCATCGCCTCATTTTCGTTTTATGACTTTCTTTTATATTTTTTTAAACTTTTTTATAAATTTCCAACTTTTAGAAATAAGTTTTCCTTCCATTTATTGCTATGTACAAGTACGGAACCCTTCTTGCGCGCGTCCAACTAGCACTTGGCAGGTATTTCACAACATTTTTTGATTACTGCTCGGCTCCTATTAGTAGTATCGTGATGTTATATAGCCTATAGCCTTCGTCGATAAATGGACTAACCAACAGAGAAAGAAATTTCAATTGAGCTCTATATTATTTAGTATAGATTTAGAAATTCTAAAAAACACCACAATTGCGCATGGAGTGGACCGGCCGACGCCGACATGTGCCTCTCGCGCGTAGCCCCCGCTATCGTTATTCGTACGTAGTGACCATTCACAAACTATTTTAATTGGGATCAAAATAAGTAAATAAAAGAACTTACATCATATTTTTTGTTAAATAGAGATGTTTTGTTAAATAGTAGAAATCCTTCTACGCAGTAAAAAAAACTGGCCGACATTTTGACGACCTCTGTGGCTCAGTTGGTAAGCGCGTTGGTAGCTTACGCCGGGGGTCGCGGGTTCGAATCCCGC
>JAOTAV010059205.1:0-15013 GCA_026546445.1 Cyclargus thomasi
TGGAATTGGTTTGACAGCTAGTTCGTAAACTTGCTGGAACTTGGCTGGGAATAAGAGGTCATAATAACCCCCCTGACCAATAAATTTGGCATTCAATGTGTTAATTGACTTATAATTTTAGTTAACTAAAAAAAATGAAACAAGAAATGAAAACTGACTTCTGTATTCTACAGCTTAAACAATGGATAGACGAACTGAAAAGTAACAATTTTTTTTTCTCTGTTAGTGCCTCATAAGGATTGGCCTAAAATTTAACATTAACCGTAATCAATCTTTATAATTTTGATATCTGTGTTAGTCGGAGGTCTGTGCTAAAAGTCAAGCCGATTGTTTGCTTTGTTAGGGCGTGAAGGAAGAACAAACAAACAAATAAATTAAAGTATAACAAATACATTATTAACATTAATGGAACGAACTTTATCTTGCACTACTTCCACTGAATTTTCTTTGATTTTTACATTTTTTTACAAAACATGCGATCGATTTCGACAAAGCCATCATCACCTTGAGGTGTGTTTCATTAATGTTGAACTTGAATTTCCACCAAGAATCAACATACTATAATACTATATAAAGGAGGAAATTAAAAGAGAGCCAGTTGATGGACGTACGACATTTATTATATGTCAATTCCATGTTAGTCGTGATCTGTCGGCTGAGTTTGACATAACCCGATCAAATTACTCAAATCCACTATCTGTATCTTTTTCAACTTCTCCGATTATATTAAAGGGGAAATTGAAAGAGAGCTAGTTGGCGGACCTACGTCATTTAGTAGGAGTATGTCAATTCCAAATTACTCAGATCCACAATCTGTACCTCTTTCAACTTCTCTAATTAGAATCAGAATCGGAAATCATGTACAAAAGAATTGGAAGATTGTACAATCAATTTAAGATTTTTGTATGAGTATTGAAGCATGATTGACTATGATACTCACAATAGTCCAAACAGTAAACAGTCGAGTCCAGTAGGGATATAGATACTGCAGTTCCGGATCATCGCGTATCCGTAAGCACCGCCAGTGGGTGAGAGACACATTCACAAAGTGTAACGATATCGTCAAAATATACATGAACACTCGAAGGTACAGGGCTGTCGTAGATTGCATGATTGGAGAACCTATCCGGTTTAGTTAGTAAGAAAAACTATCAAAGTTTTTTTTCAAACGCACAAGCTGTCAACCGTTTGATGCCAAAAATCGAATAGAAATGACCATTGCATGAGACGTGCGAAAAAAATCAGATTATATTAATTATTTCTACCAAATGATTTTATTCCGACCGATACCTTATTTCGTGGTTGTCTCAAAACAGGCTCGTTTTTAATATGTCCGGCTTAAATAAACTTAATACCCAAGGCCAAGGGTAAACTGATGTGGAATAAATTAATTCTGTGAACTCTCATTAACTTATTTAGTAACTCTATTTCGTAATTAGTAAACATAATATTATAAAGTTAACTGTTTTTAGGGTAGCTTTTGGTATAACTTTGATACAATTGCATTTAGCATTTGCTAACGGTTCTTAAAACAAAATCCGAAACCCCCAAACTTGTATCTATAAGGAATCCGGAGTTCTCTCAGCACCTTCGGAACCATCATAAACCTTGATACCAAATCTCACTTTTTGGTAGTATTTACTTGGGCTGCTGCAATAAAAACGAAAATTACTATATATTTCCCCACAAATTTCGAGGATTTCTCTTAATTACTCATGGTTTCCATCATCAACCACATCCATGGGACCCATTCGTAATAATACCCAATACAACAAAGAAAAAAAAATTGAAAGTCGGTTCACAAACTACACAAGAATTTTCTTAACATATATAGTTCTTGTGTACGTACGTTTGTCACTGAACTCCTCCCAAACGACTGAACCGGTTGTGATGAAATTTTTTTAGATAACTAATTCAAGAGGATTTGAGAATGGTAAAGATTCACAAACTAAGACCGGCAGGACAATGGGTGTTGGCTGTCGGGTCGCTAGTTTTAAATATAACAAGGTCCCCGGCTGATCACAAGATAATTTATAATTACATATTCGTGTATCATATTTAAAATGTAAATAAGGCCACAAAACGATATAAACCTAACAAGCGGATATATTAATAGTTCACTGTAATAAAATTACATAATATAGTAATTAACGTTTCCTAAGTTAGTCTTTAAAAAATGTAATTTAAAAAATGTTGAGGAAGCCAAATAGTGTAGTGATTATTTAGTAATCTGCGATTAAGTCTTTTTGTCTCTCGGTATGTTTGTGCGTGCATCCCACGAAAACGACTAATCCGAATCGAAGGGCCATCGAAATGAAATAAGAGGTCGTCACTTTTGAATTTTTATCAATTTTTTTAAAAAAACTAGCTGACCCGACAAACGTTGTTTTGGCATATAAATAATTTAGGGGGATGAAAAATAGATGTTGGCCGATTCTCATAGATACCGGATAAGCACAAAAAATTTCATCAAAATCAATCAAGCCGTTTCGTAGGAGTGTGGCAACGAAAACTGTGACACGAGAATTTGATATATATGATTTTAAGGTTATGTACGTAGCACCTAATGTATAGTGGATTAGCTTTATTAAATTTCTAAATTATACAATCGCGTTCTGAGCATCTGTTTACGCCGAATACAATACGCGTATGAAAACACAATAATATCAAACAACACTTTGATTATAGAGTAGGATCCTGTTTTGTGATTTTGTTACCAAGAACTCTATTACACAGACTTCAGGTAAATGCAACTTTTTTACATAAAGGACAGGTTTCATTTTCCTCTACGCCTTTAATCACGTTGACGACATCGACGACGGAGCAATGTCGCTAAAAAAATGAAAAATGAAATTTATAGCCTAGATCATAAAGATGCATTTTGTATGGTCGAAATAATCTCGTTCTCGGTTGACGGTTTTGGTGGACAAATGGTAAAGTGTACCCGATATACTACTGCGGATTTATGTAAGGGTATGGTCTTTTTCCGGTTAAACCGGCCCAATCGCGCCAAGGCATGACTCTCCTTCAAGTATATGTTTCAAAATTTCATACTTCGTTTTGCGACACTTTTTTTAAACGTGTTCGGCATCCATATTAATCCATGTATTAATATAAATAAAGAAGTAACCGATCGACTTATTATAGAAAATATTTCTTTGAAAGAATGTAGAGTAACATCTAAGGCCACTTTTGATCTTTGAAAAACGTAATATTGTATTCGAAATATTCTATGTGTTTTTTTAACTCTACGCAAATGAAACCACGACCGAAAGCTAGTTATCTATACAAACAATAAAATATTAAAACTTGTTCCAGTGTCAGACTTCTCGGCGCAGCTCTCTCAAGTATACGAGCGGCACTCGTCCGAGCTTCAGCTTCTAGTCGCCGGCTTTCGAAAACGGAACAGCGAACTTCGCAAAGAAAGGTAACTAGAATAAACGAAGCCAATGAAAGCATCGGTGCTGAAGCTACTCATTGGCACACGTGCATCCTGTGGGCCAGAGGGATTATTTTGTTTTATTAGAAGTTTTCTACGTGTGTAAAAACTGAATTAAACTTTCTTTTGTTGGAGACTGCAGACAGGTTAGCGCTTAGAGTGCAGCAGCGGACCGAATATTCTAGATATTATATATCTTCTATACATATAATAAAACAGTCAAATTGGAGTGTCTGTACATTTAATATTTTTACAAAATTATCAATGTGGAGGTGTTAAGGGACAGTAATAGAACACATATCGATAAAAAAAGTTGTCTGTTTGTACACGCTAGTTTCCGGAACTACTGAACGGATTCGTATAAATCTTTTTTTATTCAATAGCTATTAAGTCTAGGCATTATCGTGTATTCATTATAAATTCGAAAAATCTAAGAAAATATAGTGAAAAATGTAGAAGAAAGATAGATAATTTAAACATTTTAATGTTAGGTAAATCTTACAATTATCGATAATATATTTTATACTAGTTAATCAGTATTTTGTAACAGAAATAAAAAAATATAATATAAAATCGAACGATTAAGTTTGCTCTTAATATAATTGAGTTGAAAAACTTTCGCAATAGCGAAATTGTTCAACAAAAATGAGTATCATTCTTACTTTTACGCATGAAAGACTTTTCCATTAAAAGGATTTCCACGTCATAAATTGAAAGGAATAACATTCCACCAAGATTCCTTCTCCGTCATATTGTTATTATGAATTTGATGAAAATTGAATGATCGAATCCCAAACTACAATGCATATAACAAACAGTATACAGAATGCTGCTAGACAAAGTAATAATACTTAAGCTAGTGTTCCTCATAATGGTAAGTATGAAAGTAGCAGTACAGAAGGGGATTTTATTATTTGTCTTTATATTTTATTTAAGCCAAGAAATTATTTTCAGTGTACGTATGCCTTAAAATAAAAGACAAACAAGAATGAAATTACTCATTGAACACAATCATTGAACTAACACATTTGAAGAACGAACGTAAAACATAACACTCGATACAACGGAAAATGCTCCAGAATTTTCATACGTTTTTAATTAGAGTATATATAAAAAAACAACAAGAACTTTATAGAAGAGTGTATGAAATAAAAATTCATGGGAATTTTCACTATTATTTTTCTCTCAATTTAATATCAATTATGCGTATGTAACGCAAAAAAAAAACATTTCAATGTAGTTATTTATAATAGAGGTGCAACTCGCATATAAAATACTTTGAATCTAAAATCACATAATCTTATTCTGTACCTTTTGGAGTCCAAAAAAACGTAGTCTAATTTTACGGCGTACAAATAATGACATTACTGCATTAAGCACAAATTACCTTTAGTTACAGATAATCTTTAATCTTTAGTAATAGCAATTTATTTGAATGAAAATAAATTGCTATTGCTAAAGAAAGTTAATTTATCTGTAATATTAGCATGTTTGATGTTACAATGACCTTTGGGAGGGTCATGCTATATTCCTTACCTCAGAAGCCTCAGGTTTTCGTCCCTTTGTGTTGGCCTTACCTCTGAGGTTTCGCTATATTGGGAAGTCGATACACTCCAAATTGCATGTCAACCGAATATGTCGTGATCGTACACAGAAACATACTACGGTAATTTTATATAACGTTTAGAGTCGCTTTACCTTTAAACTGTCTATAGTAACCCTTATATCGTAGGCATAAGGGTGAATTTAAAAGCAAAATTACTGTTGAATATATCTTGCGTGCCGGCCACCATGTTTGTGACATGAGACTCATTATAATATGAAACGTATTAAAACACGGTAGACTGATATTATAAATGGAAATGTAGTATTTAGACTATAAAGACGTATAATTATTTTGATCGTACGCTATGAACTTTATTGCCTTTAAAGCTAGTTGACCGTTAACAGCAATGATAACAAATTTTAGTGTAAAATATGAACAAATATGTAACAGTCTTATCAGTTATAAAAAACCTTTACTTACAACTTTAAAATTTCTTCCCTACATTCAAATTGTAAATACAAAAACAAATAAAATTACTATGTCGCTCTAACTAAATCGATTAAGAAAAACTTTCACATAGGTATATTTTAAGTTCAAAAAATATATATATTGCATCAAAACGTACGAAACGTTATGTAGCTTATAACAATTCAAAAGTAGGAGGATAATAAAGGAGAATATAAGCTAGTACAAAAATCGGGTAAAAAGACCTAAATTCTGCTATCTCGTTGAAATTGCCTCTTAAATATGCAATTTTCAAGACAATTAGCAACGAAAAAGAGTACATCTTGTGCAATCTGGGGCGGTTAAAGCTATTACACCCGTTGGCCGGGGGACAAACTAGGCGCGGAAATACATTATGGGCTATACTTTAAATATGTATCTTGCTTGTAACATCTATCAAGAGGATATTATAAAAAAAATGAAAAAAGATTTCCATGGCTTTTTACGGTAGAGAAGAAGGAAAAGATTGAATTTCACTCTGTGTAACGCCAGTGGGTGCATTTTACCTCTTCTCTGGCTTTTCACTGGGAATATAGAAATACAAATAATTTATTTTTATATTAATATGCGAGCGAAAAACTTTGTACCCCTTTTCATATAAGACGCGTAGATGTAAAAGCATGAAATATCTCCCAGTTATAGTTAATATGGAGGAGGAGCGCGGAATACCAATATTATTTTAAAATATGCTTTATTCTTACATATTTTTAGTAAATGAAATTTTGATATGACAGGATTATCATACACGAAATACTGTTTTGTTTATGGTTAAAGTATGTGATTTTTTAAATAAAATTAAAAGGCCCAGTAACGAGATCTTTCCCCAATTTGAATTCTGTAGCTGAATTGAGTATAGATTATATTTTTATAGGTATAATTTTATTATTATAATATTAATTTTATAATTTAACAACCCTGGTTGGTACAAAAATTTAACAATATTCAAAGACCACAAATTTATTTTTGCTCTGTTCTCGCTTTACTATACGGTTAGCATGTGAACTAAGTTTGTCCCTGCTATGAGTAAAATTTATAATCCATTCGAAAGTATGCGGCGTAATCAGCATTAACCAAAATGTATGCAGGAAGTTACAAGGAGACCCGAGATGTAATTAACCGTATAAACTAAGCCAAATTCGCTGATTAACGTTAATTTGGCTGCGTGTTTATAGTATCTGCAGCCACACGTCTTTTGATAATCGCGTTATTCCTTCGACAATCGCAATTTCTACACTAATGGAATAGAGATAAGATCTATAATGGTGATTTAAATATCGGTGATCAATAAATTACCATTATGTTGTCTTAAATTATGGCTTTTTTTTGCTTAAAATTTGAAAATGAAATGAAATTATCGTATTCAAAAAAATCCTCTGGACACATGATATTTTTCTAAAACTAAAAGTAGCCTATATTACATTCGATCCTTTTGGTAAGTCTATGCTGAAAATCCGGCCCAGTGCGAGTTGGAATCGTACACGAAGGGTTCCTTACCAGTACAGAGCAAAAAATTTGATAAACGTATTATTGAAAGTTTCAAATGTATAAAAAGTTTGAAATTTATAAAAAAGTAAAAATGTTATAAACCAAAGTCATAAAATAAAAATGAGTTGGTGGTAATCGAATCTCGGCCTCTCCGAACTTAAGCAAGCTACTTACTCCGCCACGCCACTGCACTGGTGACGTTTCATCGTTATTATTATGCATCTCATTATAGAACGAAAACGCAGAAAACATATTTGTTTGTATTAGACCTTATTTAGACCTTTAAATATTTAATATATTTTGTTTTTAGTATTTGTTGTTATAGCGGCAACAGAAATACATATTCTGTGAAAATTTAAACTCTCTAGTTATTACCGTTCTTGAAATACAGCCTGGAGACAGATGGATACACATCGAAGTTTAGTTTTTTCGTCAAAAATTAGTTTAGTAAAAAAGTCAAAAGTAAGAGAAAACACCAAAACGCTAGCGTGTAACTCTTTTATGCAAGTTGCAGGAAACATGTAGGGACGCCGTTGGATTCTATTGCTTAATCTCTCTATACTCCGATCACTTGGTGCTCTGAAAGTAGATGTACAATCAGAAAAGTTGAAAGAGATACAGATCGTGGATCTAAGTAATTTGTTCGGGTTATGCCAAACCCAGCCGACAGATTACGGCTTACATGGAATTGACATATTCCGACCAAATAAGTTGGTCCATCAACTGGCTCTCTTTTAATTTCCCAAATTGTACATAGAAAGTTTTCCGAGAGTTTTAAAAATTGGTGATTTTTATAGTATCTATGTATCTATACCGCTCACGCCGTCATATTAGAAAAATAGGTGGCAAGGTAAAAATTCGAAAAGAGCACGTCGAAATCAATAGAATCGCTTTCGGAAAAATAAACTTTCGTAAAACCTTCTAGGTATAACTACCATTTGATAGTTATACCCAGAAGGCTCGAGCTACTAGCGCTCTCTTAACTTTAATTAATTTCATGCCGTCATAACCTCATGTTAACTAAAGTCACTTTTGTATGTACTTATAAGCTGTTGAAGAGTTAAAACCATTTACAACACTCGAGCTTTTATCCGCGACTTCGGTTGCTTTAACAAGTTTTCATACAAGCTAGTAGGGACGAAAGTTGTATGAAAACTTGGATGTAGAATTTATCAAAATTCTTCCCTGTAGATGACGACGATTCCGAGTACCGAGTTTTTTATGATATTTAGGAGGTAAGCGAGCACACTGGTTACCTGATGGAAAGCAACAGCCGTCACCCACTCGTGACGGGCCTGTAGAGGGAATAGGGTATGGGGATATGGATAAAGATTAGGTAAGTTGGGCCACCGGTAAAGTCACTGAACGAAGCACAGCACAACGCCGTTTTACGCCAGTTTTCTGTGAGGCCGTGACATCACTGCTGTCGAGCCAGCCGAAGCATGGCTCTCCCATTGAACCTGCATCCTCTCCACGGATCGGGCTTGTTCTGTGCGTTGATCGATCACTATATCAGTCAGTAATATATATATATATATGCTGCAATATAACAGTTAACTTTAATTTAGTTTTAAAAAACATTTTTTAAAGCACTTTCGAGACATTTTAACATTTTAACAACTGAACGCACACGTGAATAGTATCAGTATTTGACAGGATTGGATTGGCAAATGTTTGACATGTAACCATCCAATGAGAATTTATCGAAATGATTAAGTATTTATTACACATATCGGTTTTAATTTTTTTTAAGATGTATTCTGCTATTCGGGGCGGAGACAAATCCAACGAATCAATAACCATGAAAATTGGTTCAGCAAATCTCGAGTTATGAGTGTTGTAACAAATCCGTCTCTGTTTTATATATAGAATATATTTCACCATGTCATATTTCTAACAAAGCTATGGATTCGGAGTAATTAAAAACACCACAATAAATGACAAATTCTATGAATTCCGCACCTACGTGGGTGAACGCAAAATAATGATGACGGATCTTACCGAAAAATCCCTTAAAAATAATTCGTGTTCGCTCTGCGATTTTACTGTAACGTAACACATTGTTAAATTATATGAGAATTAATGTTTGTAAGTAATAGTAGTACAAGTTAAGGGGGCGGCAGAATTGTTTTAGGGGGCGGCAAATTGTCCTCCGCCCCGTGCGGCCGATACCCACGCTATGCCATCGTTTGTAATAAGTGCGAAAATTTGTCTCCCTGCCTACTCTTTGCGAATCACGCCTAACCGCTATGCCAATTTCCTCACAGACTTGATGTGATCTCGCCGGGTTAGATCCCGAACCGGTGGTAGGCGCCGTAGTCTCAACGTTCAGAAAGTGTACTTAAAGTGCTTATTTTAAAATATTTATTTGAAATATTTTTCAACGCGCAGTTCACACCACTGGACGGATCGGGCTGATATAAAGCATTTAGGTAGATGTTTATATTATGAATCCGCTAAGAAAGGATTTTGATTAATTCCTTCCCCCATGAGAATTAAATAGGAGATGAAAGTATGTGTATAAAAGTTTGTACAGCAGACAAAAGCTAGTTACTACTTCGAAGTTACTTTAATGAAACCTTATTCTATTCGTTTGTCATTTGAATAATTGTAATTTAGCAAGATTAATAACATTGATAAAGTTTCTAACGCAACTAGCTCCTGTAGGTTCAAAATAAACAAGTCACAATGGACGAAGTTGGACAACTTAAGTTATATTGCTTTGTTTGTTCCTTACAAGAGCAATCAAACGGATTTTATACAAATATAATTAAATCATTCACAGGACCAATAATAACTAAATATTATTATTCAAATCGGCCAAAAGTGAAATGAAGAGCTTCGTATTATTAAAGAGCAAAATTGAAAAAAATATGTTTTTTTATCGTAACCCCCTTAATGTCTGGTTAACACGTATAAAGTGAATAAGTAGTTAACTAAATTTTAACTTAATTTTAAGTGACTCAACTTGCTACTTGCTGCTAAATTTTGTGTTTACATGAAGTTAAGTCACTTAAAATGATATTCAAATTGAGTTAACTACTTATGTACTTAATACGTGTAAACCATACATAATAATTATTCCCGCATATTATGTAGCCCTAATAATTAATTTTAAAAATCACTGTTTACAAACCAGTGAAACCGACCAAGTCACTGAATCCTTTTTTTATGATATTTAGGGGGCAAGCGAGCAGACGAATTACCTGATGGAAAGCAACTGCCGTCGCCCATGGACACTCGTGACATCCAAAGAGTCGCAAGTGCGTTGCCGGCATTTTTTTTAAGGAAAAGGAAATGGGAATAGGGATAGGGGGTTTACAGAAGTTGGGCCACCGATAATGAGTTTATCGGTGGCCCAACTTCCTTAAACCCCTTCACTGATCGAAACACAGCATTTCTGTGAGGCCATGGTATCACTACGTTCGAGCCGAATTCGTGCCAAAGCATGGCTCTCCCACGGCATTTGTCCGTTACTTTTCTTGAAAATCGCATAGACCCCTGCACTATTCCGCAGCAAGATATTAACAATGTTTTGGGTATGAACAACATTTGTAAACCACGTGTTATTTTTACTATTCAAAAAATCTATTTTGTTTTATTTAGGTTTTGATGTAAGGAATATAAAGTTAAGAAGATAATAATATCTATAGACGCTTTACACCACGTTAGTCTAGTACCGGAACATAAAATATATTTAATACTTTTATACTATACACATATTTAAGATTTTTGATTATATGAAACACATATTTAATACACATCCACGACTCAGAAACATTGAAATAATTTTGCTCCGTCGGCGGGATTTGAACCTGCGACCCCCGGCTTAAGCTTCCAACGTGTTGATTATGATTTAAATGTTGTCTGAGTTTTTTAAAAAAATTTATTACATTTCATGGGCTACTGAAAAAGGTTTTGTTTTAATGCGTGTCATAACAAATTGTGAATAAAATTTTATTTTTTAGGGTTCCATACCCAAAGGGTAAAACGGGACCCTTTTACAAAGACTTTCATGTGTGTCAATTCTTTCTGTCTGTATGTCTGTCTCCAGGCTGCATCTCAAGAACGGTAATAGCCAGAGAGTTGAAATTTTCACAGAATATTTGCGTTGCCGCTATAACAATACTAATAAAAAAAAAATAAAACCGACTTCTAAGGAAAAAAAAGAAATATTTTTAAAAACTATCTTAACAAGATCAAATTATTCTTATTCTTTATGTATGGTCTTTTACAGAAATCGACTAAACCTCAACTGTTTACTTAATATTCATACTTTTAAAGTCGGTACCAGCCCAGGAAATTTCAGAGATTTTGGACAAAGAACTTTTGCTAATGATAGAATTATCATTTACATAAAGTACCTAGGCCATAACCGAATCCGCACAGTAAACGCAACCGTAACCGCACGAAACCGTATCCGAAACGCGAAGGAGACCTAATAAATATTGAACATACGAAACGACGTTTTCTGTTTATACGTCCGAGAGATTGATGTAAGACGCGACCTCTCGATCGTATTTTATTTATTTCTCAACGTATTTCCGATGAAATGAACAATAAATATATTTATTGTATGAGGTGGTTAGAGACGCGTTTTTCAGTAAAACCGTTAATAACAGGATGTGTATTTCTTGTGACTTTGCTTAAAAAAATGTTTTGCAACTAGAATTATTGTAATAGCATAGACCAATTATTTTATGGTATAATTTCTCTATGGTAATAGTTTTTAAAATAAGTCGTGTTGGTTGTGTAATTAGTCATTTTTTTTGATTTGTTCAATATGTTAGAATTAAGCTCACACACAATTGTTTGTTGTCCCAAATAAAATAAAATAAAAACAAATTTGCTATATATTGTACTTCATTGAAGGTTATAGCGCAATCACCGTACATTTTTGGCACTTTGGCCTAGGAGAGCCATGCTTCGGCACGAACGGTTCGGCTCGACCGGAGGAAGAACACGGCTTCAGAGAAAGCTTGCGTTCAACAGCGTTGCGCCGTGTTTCGTCCAGAGAGTGAGATTGCCCGACCCTTTGCATGTCATTTCCTATTCCTGTAGGCTATTCCTTTATCAAAAGTACATCTGATGTTACAAGTGTCCGTGGTGGATTACATTCAACAGGGGATCCATTTGCTCGTACACCCCCTAATCACTTTTGTAACACTTATAAATTATAATTGACTAACAAAGTTGGGGCTACGTTAAAGCAAGAAATATTTCAATGTGTAAGAACAAAATCCTTTCTAACGTTTTAAAACTTAACGCATAAAATAAAATTAAAAATATAAATAACACAACTTTAGCTTCTTCATTTAGAACGAAATACGGTTGAAACTAACTTATCTCTTCAAGCTCAAGTTAAAATTACAAGCGATTAGTTACAGACAGTTTAAATTGTTTCAGACATAAATAGATGAGAGCTATAGAAAAAGTGCTGACGCCATCCTCGCCGGAAATAGTGGGCCATCCATAGAGTACGTCACACTTTAGGGGGTGTGAAGTGGGTCGACGATGTGTGACATGGTGTGACAGGGCGTGGGGAGCTTAAGATTTGTGACATCACAATTTTTCCGGTTATTTAAAAATATTGAGAGGTAAAACTGCTACTTGTGACGTTTTGGGCTCAAAAATATGACCACCTGCGTCAAGTAGGACGCCGGAAGGGATCGAAAAATCACGAAGTGACGCACTTTATGGACGGTCCATAGAGTGTGGGCGAAGACTTATTTTACCTGACCAAGCCAAGATAATCGCTATACTGTTTAAGAGTTAGTAGTTTAAAGAGCTGGGGGGCTACCATGACGTATTACTTTCGAATTTCGCATAAACAAATATGATCTCTATTTATATAAACAAAAGTGTGGTTTTTGTTTAGGCAAAATCTCAAAATAATATTAAAGTAATACTGCTATAAGAGGATGACCTCTACCATGAGGTAGGAGGGCTGATCTCAAATTAGGCGGGTTCAGGCGAGCGCAAGTGTACGTGTTGTGTGCTTTATCTGTGCGTATGAACTCGGCTCGAAAAATCCGAGAGCTCATAGTAATTTTTGGGTAGGTGTTTGAGGCAAGGTGAAACCTTGTAATGTATCTCTCCTATTACACCCCAATACGGAAATGCAGATCTGGTTTATGAGAAGCGGGTCCAACCCTACACCTCACCTAAAGATTTTTTTTTTATTAAAAAATATTTTCGATGCGTTACGTATGTTTTTGCAAACTATAAAAAATGTATTTGTGGCAATTTTGATACATGATTTTTCATCACTTAAAAATAGGTTTTCCAAAACTTCCAGATATACTTTTTGAAAATTTCTTTTTTTTTTCGTTTTTTGAGCCGATTCTCGCCAGATAGGTCTGCAGTTCCGTATTGGGGTAGTAATAGGAGAGATACATTACAAGGTCTCAGCTTGCCTCAAATACCTATCAGCAAAAGTTACTAGCTTTTTCGGGAATACGTGCCGAAGCATGTCTTTCCCACGTTAACTGTCTAAGAAACCTCCATCATAATCCCATTACCAGCATATCTTTGTGTCCTCAAACGCGTCCATAAAGGGCTTAAATGTATGTCTGGTATGTCATGTCCTTTATTAAATAGAAATAGCCGCCCTTAACCTCACCTGACCTTGGCTTTTAGCTTAATGTATTTGGGCCACCGTATTCATCGTACCTACAGATTCGTTCGAAAATGCCCCAGTAATAATATAATTCAGTATACCAGCTGTATCCAACAATTTGGACACAGGTTCAATAAATAAGACAACTTCACTGTCACTGTCTGCCCACCGTCTCAAACCATGGTCTGTACAGAGTTACTATTTTGTGGCGTAAACTGAATGGCTTATACACGTATTTGACGTAAGAACACCGTATGTAATGTCAGATGATATTGTCACAATACGAAAATGCCACCCAAGTTCCAATGCAGAAGTCGGTTTAGTGTCACGTGACCGCTGACTGGCTGTCACTTTGAGGTCATAATACCGAAATGCCAGCCAGTATGTTTACGGGCGTAAACTGGCTGGAAATAAGAGGTCATAATAGGCCCCCTGGAATGGTAGCAAACTGGGGACGCCATAGTATCCACACTCTGTGGTAATTCCAGTGTCATTCAAGTACAAGTCACACCTCTTCCGAGTACGGGAGTCAATATCATTTATTATAAATCTCAGTAAGTCAATACACTACACTACGTAATAGGGAATATGCATAAGAAACAAAATTTATTGAATGCAAATTATTCATAACCAGCTGTTGCCAGCGACTTCGTCTGCGTGATAACATTCCTCTTGAAGTTTTTCCGATTTTTTTGCTACAAACCTTTAGGGAACCCTTTCCAACGAATGCAAAACCGTGGAAATCGGTTACCGCTTTCTGGAGTTATATGGTCAGGGAGGAAAACCCGACTTATTTTTATATAATAGATTAGTAGGCTAAAAGATTTACAGAATGACAATAAATCTCAGATTTCTCTTGAGAAATGAGTAAGAATCTGCGGAACCCTTCGTGCACGAGTCCAACGCGCACTGGCCGGTTTTATAACTAAATCATTATTTTTTTTGCTCGAATGTATTTTATATTGCAGATGAAGAAATTGCTTTCAGTAGTAAAGTAATAATATTCATAATTGTCTGTACTAAAAAATTATGGATCTCATTCTGAAATAAACATTATTATTTTATTATTTTTATACATACCCTAAAATATTATCACTTTCGTTAAACGACCATTAATTCTAGAGACCTCTACGATCCTGGTTTATTAATTTAAGGGCTCAAGACAGCTTTAGGCTCGCCCTACTCCTATTAAAATTTATTAAAAGATTACTTTGAGGTTGTATTTGATGTTGGGTACCTAACGAAACCGAAGACCGGAGCCGATAGCAAAGATGTATCCGTTAATTCTGATTTCTGACGTCTGAGTGGTTCGATTCCCACGTTGGATGTTGTTATTTCTAAGTTTTTTTTTTAATTAAAAAATAGGGTCATCTATAGGCTTTTCGCCCATATCCTTTGTTTGTAATCCTTATGTTAGGTT
>JAOTAV010059216.1:0-15013 GCA_026546445.1 Cyclargus thomasi
CGTCGAGACTACGGCGCCTACCACCGGTTCGGGAACTAACCCGGCGAGAAGAGCCGGCGTAAGAAACTCGCACGGGTTCAGAAAAAAACTAATAACATTTAATTAAAAATAAGTGTCTCTAGACTAGACTCTCTGTAAAGAAGAAACAATGATTTGTTATTTGAATAAACTGTTAAAATAAGTTAAATTAAAACACTTATGACTTATGAAAACACTGGATATACCAGCCATGCCAAATTCATCATCATCACATTCATCTTAACCGGCCCAGCTGTTTAAAGCGTGAAAGAATAACAAATATACACACTCACAAACACACAAACATGCTTATAAAAGATAGAAAGTAGGACTAGTTTTACTGATACATACTTATTCTGTGGCAATAGTACAAAATCTTTCAATTGATTTAAAAACGCTATAATTTTTACACAACTTATATTAATATATATTTTTTCTATTTCAGATGCGATCAGACGAGCTCTAGTGCTTGAAGTTATGTGTAAATTAGGAGGACTTTATTTAGTGTAAGTGCTTTTTTATTATTGATTTTCATTTCACTTATAGTAATAAACACTAATGTTATAATTATTAAGAAAAGGTGTATGTCTGTCGGTCTATATCTGGTTCTTAACCAGGAAAATGTACGTGTCCCACGCATTTAACGAGTTATAATAGAGAGGCGTATTTGAGTTGCGGGCAAAAACTACAAATTTATATAGGTTAATAGTTAGCAAACAAGATTTAACTCCGAACACAACCTAAATAACCTTTTAAGCTATTACGTGGCTCACATCGCCATCTAGTGATAAGTAGACGAAATATATATTCTTATAAGAATATTATGCATACGATAATATTTCCAGTTTTTACTATTCGGCCTTTCACAAATATTATTTTTTAATTCAGATAGCTAATACAATAATGCTATTTTTGTTTCATACTTTGGAAAGTAATCTGTCTCGAATTCTTGAAGAACGAAAAGCATCGGGCTTAGTTGACATATCCACTATTTACTTTTATTAGTAAAATGTCTTTTACACTATGTGGTGGTAACGATTTTAATTAATGCTCAATAGTTTTCCTTACAACATTTATTAATTAAATAGAAGAGCATTCCTGTAATGTAGCAATAGCATACACAATACATATAGTGAACAGATTAACGCACAGACAATGTCTTTCATGACAGTTTCGCTTCCTGTCCAGTAGTTTCTAGGAAATATCGGCCTTAACTTACTTTAACTGATAGTTCCTTCTTTATGTTGATCTATCATCTAAGGGACCATCCATAAAGTACGTCACACGGGAAGAGGGGGTTTCTATCAAAATAATATAGTTATGGAATCATTCACCGCGTTTTTACCCGCCTGCGCCATAAAGAGCGTTATGTTTTTCGATAGTGTGTATAAATGTATGTATAATTGTTTTTGCACGCTCTACAGCCTAAACGGCTTGATGAATCTTAACGTTTGAGGTATCGCTGGATTAAACGCTGGGCACTTTAAAAAATTAAAAAGCAAAATAGCAAATAAAATGGATCAAAATTGCAAGTTAAAAAATTTTAGGTCGAGTAGGGTATCAAAATGAAGGGCGTTAAATAGCCATTCTAGATATATACATAACTTGATGTTTAAATTTGCAGTGATTTGATATGAAAGTAAGCTGCTGAAACTCACCCTAAATGTTACTACAAAAATAAAGTTAGTAATTATCTTCAACTGTATAAATGAAACTTAGGGCCTTTTTCACCGTTTGCAGACCGTCTATCCACAATTGACGGACATGGGAAAATCTGTCAAACAAGTTGTCGATAGCTTAACAGAAACTTTATCAGTGAGCGGAGAGTCAGGGCGTTAGTGTCGTAGACATCGAGACAAACTACAAAATCGATGTGCAGCAGTCGCGAGCTGCTAGCCAAGTTATAAGAATCCTATTAGACCTGCCGTCTGGAGGGTAGCGGGTTCGACGCCCAGACGCTCGTATAACTTACAACTATCTGGCGTTGTAAATCTAAAGAAGTTGTTTCAGTTTTAATTGATTTAAGCTTTGATCGTTGGTTTGACATACGCCCGCGTGAAACTTTATAAATTATACCGTATTTATACATTTTTTTTTATTACCGCTCGGCTCATATTGGTCGTAGCGTGATGTTATATAGCCTTCCTCTATAAATAGACTAATTAACACATAAAGATTTTTTAAATTCCGGTCGAAAAGTAGTTCTTGAGATTAGCGCTATGAAACAAACTCTTCCGCTTTATATTATTAGTATATATTAAGTATAGATCTTGTAGTGAATTTTGTGTTACTTTGTTACAGATGGATACATAGAGATGTCTAGTAATTCTACGTTACTTTTTTAGTGTTCTTTTTTTTATTTTATATAAATATTTTATTTTAATTTATTAAAAAATATCTCTAGGTACGGCAGTAAGTAATCTGATTCTTATTATTGAAATGCGACATAAGACGGACATCGCTAAAATATTTATTAAGAAGTTCTACACAAAATAACTCTACATACTTCACATGTAACAGAAATAGTGAAACTGATCGTTTGCGAGAGTAATAAGTTGTAAGAAGCCATGGCTAAAAGTTATTACACCTCGGGGTTTAATGTATACAATTATATAAGACGGCTAGCCGGATAATGTCATAATACACCGACGACCGACGACGGTGCGATATAAACATATCGCATACACAAAAACGTTTTTACTGTAATTACTTTGCTTTAGTGAGAACTTATAAAATTTTATTGTGCATTTCATTGTATTACTTTATTATTGATAAAAATTTTTATGTAACGATCTCTATTTAGAACTATATTAAATTGCGTACAATTTTGCTGATAAAGCCTGCGTTTAAATACTATTTTGTCAGAAGCTCAAGGAGATAATCCTCATCTTCTTGAACTTACGATTTAAACTCGTGAGTTGTAAGTATCAAAACAGAGGAAACAATAGTCTGATTCAATATTTCTCTACCATTTGTAGGCTAATTATTTTAGACAGAAATAATTTGACTTTACATTTACTTAAGCAATTGACATGAAAACTACAAAACACTATTAAAATACACGATTTCCTATTCCTGTGGTAAAAACGCTGCGATTCCGCTCGCCAACGTATCGGTGGCATAAGGGTGATCAGACGACGGAAGTGGAAGGCTGTCGCTGGCGGCTCCTCAGTCGATAGCCGGCGCGAGAGGACACCGCGCGTCCCGCCGCCACGCACACACACACAACTTTCACGACACACGATGTACATTCGCACAGAATAGTGTCATTCGTAGTACAGTGTAACAGCACAGAGGATGTACCGTCATACTGAAAAGTGTAATTAAGTGAGTGCAAAAGTGTAATGTAGAGTACAGTGTAAGAAAGTCCTCAGTGTAATGTAGAGACCTTCCGCACTCAGTGACAAATTAAATAAGGGGTTTTTGACAGATAATGAATTTTACGAGGCTTATAACAAAATATTCATATATAACCGTTCATAAACATATATTCGTGTCTGAGTGCGTCTGCCGGTGTGATGATATAGTGGATCCAGGTACGACTAACGGAACATAAACTTGTGATAATTGTGAGCTTAATGAGCTTTTTTGTCGTCTGTCTGCGCTCAATTAAATATGTTACAGTTCAGGTAAATTGTATGCTAGATTTCTTAATCTTAATTTTACATCAGCTATATTTAAATGGAAACAGTCGCTTTAAAATATTTTAAGGATATTTTATCAGTTATGCAAACTTCAAAGCACATTATTATTATTTTTATTAAGGTACAAATTTGTTAGTTTTGTTATATTGTTCATTAATCGCGACGGTACTACTGAATAGATATCGAATTAGCTTTTTCCTGCAGCTTCGCTCTTGTGGGAATTCCTTAGCAAAATGTTTCCCAAAACCTAAAGATGTTAATGTTACTCTCTATCCATTCAACTAAGTCTATGCCAAAAATTATCTTTTACTTTGTCTGAGAAGGTCTATTTTATTGTCTAATAAACAAACGTACTTTTGCATTTATATATAAGGTCATTTTCTGGCTTCGGTTATGGGACACTTTTTACTTTATGTTTAAATGCTACCGTAAGTCGAAACAGCTTGTACTGACTCCTCGAGAGCAAATCCGCCGGTGAAAGCTAGTATGACTATAGTCAGCGGACATTTCACCAGCAGGTACTCTAACCATCATCACACACGTTCAGTGAGTGAGTTTTCAGGTGGACCAACTTCCCTAATCCCCCTATACCTATATTCCATTCCATTCCATTCCCTATTCCCTCATGAAGGCTGACAACGCACTTGCGACTCTTAGGATGTCGCGAGTGTCCATGGGCGACGGCAGTTGCTTTCCATCAGGTAATCCGTCTGCTCGCTTGCCCCCTAACTATCAAAAACACGGGACCCCGCATCAGTCTATAGATTGCCAGTTTTGAAGTCTGCCTCATCTATATTCTATATCTAATATATAAAATTCTCGTGTCACAGTTTTCGTTGCCATACTCCTCCGAAACGGCTTGAATGATTTTGATGAAATTTTTTGTGCTTATCCGGTATCTACGAGAATCGGCCAACATTTATTTTTCATCCCTCTAAATGTTAGAGGAAATCATTTATATGGCAAAACAATGTTTGCCGGGTCAGCTAGTCATTATATAAAATCCGTAGTCCTGAACTATATGTATTTAGGAATCAACGTACAGCCTAAACCACTGATCATAGAAATATAAAATTTGAGGGGAGTTTTCTCCGTATGATAAAGGTGACTGACAAGACGGGGTTTTTCGTCACCTAAGGGGTTAAAAAGGGGGGGTTTAAATTAGTATGGAGAACGCAATTCTGTGGTCCGATCTGATACAGAATTTGCAAAAACTTTGTTTGATATATTTTATTGACGATTTAATTCATAGCTCTTAGAATGTAGCATACTAATATTATAAATATGAAAGTATATCTGTCTGTCTGTCTGTTACCACTTCACACTGAGCCCGCTGAACCGATTTTGCTGAAATTTAGTATGGAGACCTGGAGAGGGAGAAAGGATAATTTTTATCGTAGAAAGAATTGTACGAATCCCGAGCGATAAACGAACTTTTGTGTAACAGAGTTGCAGGCATCATCTAGTTTAGATATCTAATTTT
This sequence comes from Cyclargus thomasi, assembly GCA_026546445.1. Lineage (NCBI taxonomy): Eukaryota > Metazoa > Arthropoda > Insecta > Lepidoptera > Lycaenidae > Cyclargus > Cyclargus thomasi. The sequence goes on from JAOTAV010059216.1 coordinate 5,146, forward strand.
ATTATACGAGAGTGTATATTCACCCTAGATTCATTTAAAAAAAAGATTTCGTGAAATATAAGATAATCGTAGACACAAACCAAATCCGGACAACTGGGAGTTATTCTGTTATATAACGCGGTTTTAATTATTCAAATAAACTTAATTAGAGATAAAAATAACTATAAAAGTTGTTTACACTTTCTCCAACATAAGTTAAGAGTTATAAATAAAACAGTGATCTGTAATTACTGTTTTAAATGTTTACAACCGATGACCATATATATATAAGGGTTTGGCAGTTTGTCCACCTCACGCCGTCGCGGTCAACAAGATTTCAGACTGACAAAACGTCACTTATGATCTAGGCTTATAGGTTTTATTAAGGTCTAGCGCATATGTTGTACTTGCTGTATAGTGGCGTGGTGCAAAATAAAACTTAAGGTCTTCGTCATACAGTGGGATTGGTCTAAAATAATCTCGTTGGCGTGCGGTGAGCAAACGGCCCTGTCAATATTAAAATCTATAATTAACCTCTACATTAACCATTATTTCGCTTCAAATATAATATTTTCTTTCCGTCCACAACTTCGAAATTCGAAAATTCGAAATGTTACTTTCCAACCTCCAAACTACATCCTTTTTGTTTTGTTAAGGCGTGAAGGACAAACAAAAAAACACATTTTCATATTTATATTAGTATGGATCTTCAATGAACATTAAAAATAAACATAATATTATTTTAATAAATTACATATATTAAAAGCGGATAACTAACATTTTTGCAACCTTCACGTATATACGAGTACTCATTTTTTCCCATACAATTTTGACAAAACTTGTATCTTACCAATTTCATTATCTATTTAGTGTATCTATTCATCAAACCCACATCATTTTAATCAAAATTAATTTTTCCGGTGCAAAAGCGTCTATTAACGCAAAAACGAAGTTTTTTAAATGTCAGTTATCTGCTTCTTCCACTTATGTCTTTAATTAACTATAAAGTTTTCAATGTTTATTTTATTTCTACCTATACTATATACGGGGTGTACCGATCGATACGATACAATCGATACCGGCTTAAATCATCATATTTTAGTAATTAACATACGAAGTAAGATGAATGGGGACCGAGGAGTGAGGAGAGTGGTCGGATATAATACGAGCACACTTAGGCACTATAAAATACCTGCTCAGTCTCGGAACTGGCGATAGACAAACGAGTATAGAGGTCATATTGTCCATAGACCATAGACTCAGCTTATGACAGTATTAGGTAGACCGTCGAGCACGCGAGTGAATGAGCACGGGTGACGTCACACCACTGTGTGTGTGACGTCACACCACTGTTCAGTGACCGTCTCTCTACCATGGCGGATTCCCACGGTATTGCAATTTTCTATATCACATACGACCGGGTACATCATCAGTATCATCGACAGCATTTGTTTCGATGGCACCTTCCTAATTCCTCCTATTATATAGGCTCCTAGCCTGTCCCTTTATTAAGAGGCCGGCAACGCACTCGAAATGCTTTTGTGTTACAAGTGGCTATGGTCGACGGCAGTCTCTTAATGTCAGGTGACCCGCCAGCTCATTTGCCGCCTAATTTCATAAAAAGAAACTCTTTGACCTTTTTAGGGCGGTTATGGGAAATTTTTCTGTCTTATTTGTTGTCTGCGATAGATACGAAATTAACGACGTGACTTTTATTTCTAGTTTTTGTAGCAAAGTTCTGCGAATATCGATAGCTGTGGTGTTTAGAACCAAATAAAACTTTTGGAGGAAATGAATAAAAATCTAAAGACCATATTTTTATTATTATTTCCATAAGGTTTGTTAAAAATGTAGATCACATCTACATTTTTAACAACTCGTAAGATAGATATAAAGATACTTAGAAATAGTGGATCGTGATTCTAAAACGCTATGCCACGTGGCATTAACTATGAACTCGTCGCAACAAGTGGACGGGGGGAAAATATGTAAATCGCAAGTAGGTCAAATTAGAACCCCTCTGTTGTGACTTGTGCCAGTCGATAGTATATGCTAAACGGGCGAGGTGCCCGCGCGGGGGAGACACCGGGGGGGGGGCACTTGTTGCTGTCGTAGTGTGAGATGAACTGTGACGTGCGGTCGAACATAGACACAGGACACTACGGCGATAACAAATCTCGCATGTCACACAGCCTCTACATAATCGTCGGTATTTGTTGTTCGTTATTCGGCGCGATCGTTGTGCAAGCGTTTACAATATCGGCCTTACTTTATCAACTCGCCGATCAAAGGCGAACACGGACGAACATCGGCGGATAGATGCGAGTACTTCCCCAACACTTTCATGCTCGCGTGTCATCGTCGGATTTTTTCCTGGGATACAGATACTGTCAGGCCAGGCTTGCTTTGCTAGGTTTGACCAACTTTCAAATATATTGTTATAAAAAAAATTTGAGCAAAACTCGTTATTCTTACTAATATTATAAAAAGGAAAGTGTGTTTGTTTGTTCTTCCTTCACGCTCTAACGACGCAACTAATACCTTGATTTTTGGCATAGAGTTAGTTGAAAGTATGAAAAGTAACATAGGCTACTTTTGATCTTGGAAAAACATTACGTTTTTTAAATATTTTTTATCTTTAACAATTTTTGACCTCCACGTGGGAAAAGTCGTGGGCAAAAGCTATTAAAAAATAAGGTTTCCGAAGTTCTATCCAAAAAAATCCTAGCAAAGAAATTCTTTAAAAAATATCAAATAATCTAGTCCATTCTTCTAATCTCAATACATATTTATATAAAGAGATTAAGATACACACACACAAGAATTATATCTTAATATATAATTTTTGTGTGTGTGTATCTTTCACTGAACTCTTACCAAACGACTAGCAGTAGAATTTTTGTGTGTGTGTCGAGGCATAGAGGATAAAATAATTTCTCTTTGGTTGGGACTTGAAAATGGATTAGAATCACAAACAAACACCGTCAGGACAGCGTCTGTAGGGTCCGTTAGTTACTAATAAAGACTCTTCTGTTTTCCAATGAAATGTTTATTTTCGTCTGATATTATTCTCGTTAGTGTAGTCTTAGCTCTAAGGGTTCTTATCAAGGCCCACGCCTACTTCAGTAAACTCTATAAACTCCACTGGGAATAAACCTACACTATTTTTCATTTATTATTTATATTAATTAATATTTTCTCATTTTTTTCCGAATAATGATTAACGGCCTGTTTCACCGCTTACAGATCTCAAATAAATTGACAAATACAACTTTTTTTGACAGATTTTGTATAGAGAATCTGTCAAAAAAGTTTTGGATAGCCTAACAGAAACTTTAACAGTAAGCAATGCAACAGGGCCATAGTTAAGAACTACACTTAGGTCACTGTCACAAAAATGTGTTCATTGCAAACGTACAACGGGGAAACTGACCTGCGTCATTGGCTAAATTTGACATAACGCGGCCGATTTATTAGGTTCCGCAATCTAGCACTGTTTCAGTTTTCCTGATTGTACATATACATTTCATTTTAAAACCTGTCCGACACATTTTGATTCCGGAACTAAAATTAATAACTAGAACTAAAACTCCATTCCCATGAATTCTGATGAAATGAAAGTTGGAATAGCAAGCCCACAGGACGTATATATTTTATTTAATATATTTATTCGATAAGATTACAAAATATGAGTTAATTCCAGCAATCGCCGAACTAAATGTCAGTTTGTTGGCGATATTGACATTAAAAATAACGAAACATAACATTTCTAAATGACAATATCCTCAAAACAAATTTTGTTGTAGGATTATTCTTCGAATTTTTTTATTATTTAAGTTTCAAAGTAGCAGAAGTTTTATAACTATACTAGCTAAAATTTTTTCATTCCGTCTACTTTAAACGTACTTATTATTTTCGATTTAATTTGTAGCCATGATATGAAGTTAGCACGATCGCGACACCGGTCCCTAGCGCCGGTCGCCGCCTGCCGTTGCTAATTTTACGTAAAACGCACAAAACGACAGATGTACTTCTGACATAAAAACGGTGTTTTTGAAATTAGTCGTCTTTCATACCACCCCTTCCGGTGTAACCCTAATCCCCGGGACAATGAACTAAAAAATCAATCAATACCATCGATACGCGCAAAAAACTACCCCCGTAGCAACCCTATTTTTAACTCTAAAAAAATCGTGAGTGAGCGAATTTTTTTTTTGCTCTTTTTTTTATATATATTTAACACCCGCTGCGATCAAAGTTACTTTCGCGCTCTACTGCGAGTGGCGGCTCACGGCTCGGCTGTGCGGTCGACTGTACCTAATGTTATTGTCGAAGATTTTTACATGAGTTGCAGTATCAGTATCGTTAGTCCTTACATTGCCTGTCTCTCTGTAGTCTATACTCTGAACATGAAGCGGCTTGGATATCATGTTCGTCGTAATTACACGTAAATAACGTACATTATGTATGAACCCGCAGCAGTGGCCCTACGCCCTTGACAGGAAAAAGGTTTAACGAATTGCAAAGCGAGCTTACTCCAGAACCAGGAACTGATGAAGCTGGTAGAGTGTTTAATTTATTCATATTATAATAGCGGTATAATTGTTATTGTGATGCCAGTGATGATAACACGAACAAATTATAGCTGCCGACGACCTTTTGCAAAAATTTAAATACCCTATTTAAATTTTGTCTAACATTTTTTGTGCTCAGTAACATTCGTTTTATTAAAGATAAGGAAGAATAAAACGATTACGGATGAATACAGGACTTGCTGGAAAATCGATTAAACGAATAAGCAACATAATATTAATTTTGTGAAACTAGTAATGTTTAGCTACAGAACCAGTCAGACAGTCATACAGGCCCCTGGCACCGGGAAGTGACACCTCAGCTGCCGCAAAAAGCAAAGGGATGTCGGAACATAAAGCGACGGCTTAAAAAACTACCAGCGATTTTTAAAATGTCGTATTGTTAAAATGTTACATGGATTAGGGATTATACTATTTGTCATTGTTATCACCGCGTGCCGTCTCTAAAGTGTATCGATAAAGACCAAATCTTCCGACGCCAGTCGCTCGATCTGCTGACAGATATCATCACAAGTGCTCTGCCACGAAAAATATTAGTTTCCATGTAAATGATTTGTTAAATTTCACAAAAGAAGATACGGGTTGTACTTGAGGCTGCATTCCGGAAACGCCGCCAAAAATATTTCTCTCCTACGCCCGAGGGTTCACTTTCCTTCCATCTTTATCATTTTATCTAGCAGATAGCTATATATTATCTAGCAGATTACATGCTCCGACACGACATTTTAAATGACTTATCTCAAAAAACTACTTTAAGTTTTACCTTAGCCTACCATCAGATGTTGTCGACGTCGGTGATAAAATATAACCGGTGATGATGTTGTTGATGATGACGATGTGTGTCGCGGCGCTCGCAGACCGCGGCTAGACATTTTTTCAACAGCGACGAACCGGACGCTCGCCTCGCCGAACTGAGTCACAAGCGGCTCGCGACGTTATGAGCGACGAGTATATTCTTTACCAGCGTCAGGTTAGACATAGGAAAGTATAGAAATTTTGACAGTTTTTCGGAATAAACTAATAGTTTATTGCCGTCCCTAGCATGGCGATCGGAATAAGAAAGTTTTAATCTTATCACCATTTCTTCTGTCATTGAAAACCTAGTAAAGAATGGCGACTGAAAACTGACATTATCTTTCTCCGAAATATCGACAAGACATGCTAAAGGTGCAGATAAGTGGACAATCAGATTAAGGAGCTAATCTGGTTGCGCTATGTAAAATCCTACCGAAGAATCAAGAACCACATGGAAATTACTATTATTACTAATCAATTTCTTTGACGGTATAAACAAAATTTTTACGATAAAAGCATCGCACATTCTCGCGTCTAAATAAATTAATCTAGGTAGACAGTTTGCCAAACTCATCATTTTGTATGTGTATAAAATCTGTTTATTTTAATATATTTCGTCGTTAGTGATTCGTCGTTACTCATTATTATCATCATTGTTATCATTAGCAGAACAGATCAGATATCATGTGTCAAATGTCTTACCTTGCAGTTATTAAATTTGATAGAGTATTTAATAATGATATAATTATTATGCGCAAGTACTAAGAAATTCCTTTATTATTGTTTATATTTTTATTACACAAAACTAAAAACCGAATAGCAAATTTTTATCTTCTAACTCACTTCAAAAATAATCACCTCTAGAGCTGATGTGTACTTAAATATTGCTACAAGTGCTACGAGCTTTTTCTGAAACCCTTTCCAGAAATACTGGAATGAACTATCACCAGTACTATTTCCGGATATATAAATTATTCCCTCTTAAAAGGCCGGCAACGCACCTGCGACCCTGATGTTGCGAGTGTCTATGGACGGCGGTACTTGCTTTCCATCAGGTAACCCGTTTGCTCGTTTGCCCCCTTATTTTTATTTAAAAAAAGCATGTTTCGTAACCCGGCCACATGTTAATCATAATAAATAGTTTTTTCAACAACACGTCATTATAATAATACGGTTATATTAGTCGACTTACAATAGAGAGGTTAATGTTGACATCGGCGTCGCTCGTGACTCGTACCGCGCCTGTCGCTGCTGATAACCGGCTCGACGGCGGTTCTGCGAACCTCAGCCCGCCGAGTTCCGCCTTCCAGACCCTTACTGCCTAGTAACTAGTACAGGGTTACCTCACTATTTTCTTCCTTGTATAGCATTCGATATTTACCCTCTTATTTAAAAAAAATAGAAATCAATGAAATGATAAAATCCTTTTTTTTAAATGTCTTGTAACACCGTAACTATTGGTCACACAGATTTGGTCCGATAGTAACAAATTATTAAAATTATATATTCTATCCGAATATCACTCTTTTTTGTCTGGCCGGCAGCTATGTCATATGGTCCAGAATTAATGATGTCCTTTTAAGCGTACTCGTATATATATTTTACATGAAAATAATTTTTCTTTATATATTTGGCTATAAACTATAAACTTTGCTTACTGGACCTGCTAGCCAGTAAAATAAACCATCAAACCAAATCGATTTATTTTCTCGGATTATAAAATCCCTTACCTTTAAGATACCCTAACGCCGTTTGTCCGAATTCTGTCCGAGAACGAGATTATTTCAGCCCTATAAAATACAACTTTATGATCAAAGGTATAAGTTTCATTTTAGCGACATTGCTCTATCGTCAATGTCGTCGCCCTCATTAAAGAAAAATGAAACCTGTAGTCTATGTCATAAAGTTGCATTTTATCCTGCCGCAATATTCCTGTATGACGATATTGGTGGACAATCGACGTTAATCATTGCTTAGTACTTAAAAGTATAAAATCGATTAAAATGTAATTTGAATACTAAATGTATAATAATCCATACTCTAATAAGTCTCAGAATGATGCAAGAGACAGACTTTTGTAGGTTTAAAAGAAGAATGACCCACATAAAATTCATCAAATATACACATACAAACACACAAATTTTGACTTTATAATATTGGTGGTATGTGAAATTAAGAGTTTATCTAAAATTAAATTTTTTTGTCAATCAATCACGCCAAAAATTGCTAAACGGATTTGAAGAAATTTGGTAGGGTAAAAATAGAATACTTTTAATTCTTAACATATAATTGTAGTTTTAGATTAATTTATGTAATTGGGGGTAGCCCGTTTTAATTAGCTGCAAATAAATTATGTATGTTCAAAGTTCATAAAATAAAGCTTATTATACTAATCGAAATCGTAATGAACTTAATAAATAAGTATAAAAAGAAATAACATGATGACGTAACATCAATCCACTTTTATGCAATCGCCCAATCTTGGCGATAGCGGTAAAAAAAATTGTCCTTCCCCCTACACAAGTGGCGAGCGATTAACGTTTGCGATAATCGCTTCGCTTGTTTTATATGGGATTGACGTATTCGAACTAGACTAGATCACGTGACTTTTATACAAACCGCGATCGACTACAAAGTCTTGTGTTGTCACTTAGCTGTTGACAATCGAGGTTTGTCTAGCAATGAAGAAGTTTGTGACAGAGGGTCAATGAGCTTAGATTCGACGAAAGATTTAATAGAGCCTACAGCCACAACAGGTGTCTCGAACAGCTCTGGGACTGTCTGTAACTAATTGAAATAAAAATATAATACCCGTAACTCAACAGCAGCCACAAGACAGACAGACAGATGGTAGTTCCTGTGACCCGCTTGCTCCTTTGTCTAGATACATGTAAATTGGACATTTAATGACATTTGTTGTCATATTAATTTTCAGATCCGAGATGAGTCCCCAGTCCGACCACTTCCCGATTTTAGAGCTACGACAGAAGTGGACTTACACTTAACACCGATATATTAAAGTTTTTCAGGTAAGAACAACTTTAATTACTATCTACCCTTTAAATACAGTAGAGCCAGGGTCCAGGCATATTAGGAATATGCATGATTTTTTTTATTATTTCTTTAAATAAATCTGTCGTTATTAGAAAACGATCAAGTACAGTGTCAGTTTTTTTATAAAATTGAAAACAACAAACTTACAAGCCTTTAAAGTAGTTAGGTAGAAAGAGAGATCCGATATTGGTTGTGGCAAAGTCTATGCAGCTTGCATACAAAGTTTATACTAAATAACGTTTTTAGAGAAAGAGATGGGTAGAAAACTTACATCACTAATATCTTACTCATTTCTCAAGAGAATTCAGAGATTTTTTGTCATTCTATATATCTTTTAGCCCACTATCATAATAATTCGCATTCGATAAAATTTGTTTTAAGCATCATCCCTATTTTATATAAAGCTAAAAGGATTTAGTAATTTTCGTCAAATTTATCTATAGGCAAATGTCAGTTTAATGTTAGTAGTTTATTTCGTTGGTTCGAAGAAATGAAACAGAGCCAGTTGACGACGCGATCAACTTACTTAGATCCGCAATCTAGCTCTGAATCAACTTAGTGGTGATCTCACGTTGGTACAGTAGACGCTATTCTCTGGTAGAACCCACAATACCATGCCTCAGCCTCGTATCTTAAAAATAAAAAAAAAACTAATTATATTTTTTTTTATAAGTAATTGTTGAAAACTAGATATGAGTTTATTCGATAGGTAACAATTTACTTATCAATTAACCTCATATCTAGTTTTGTATAATTACTAAGAAAAAATATATAATCAGTTTTTATTTTGTCTTCTGAGATGTAGCCATTTTTAAAATTCGAAGTTGAGGCAGTAAGGCAACGCTTCGCTTTTGGTACTTGATATCTTCTAAAACCTAAAGTAACTGCTACTAAAATTCCATTGTCTGGTCCTGCCCACCTCCGTTGGGAATATGTTCGGAAGAACTGCCAGCGTCTATAGAATAACAGAAACATCAGGCTGCCGGCTCCCGGGCCGTAGAACTGATATCCTTTATCCATATTAATATGTATACGTACTACAAATCGGAGTGAGTGTTTGTATATCTTACTTTTACGCCCAAACGAAGCAATCGATTGACTAGATTTTTGGCATAGACGACTATTTTCGAATTCCACGCGAGCCTAGACGTCAGTTAGTTTCTAATAAAGTCGTTACTAAGTAAAATTGAAATTTGAAACTTATTTTAAGCTACTAAAATTAGATTCAGATTACGGCGGGTTGGTTCCGTAAAAACGACCAGACCTTGTATTGTCGCGAGGTCCATTATATTCGAACACTGTACTCAAAGAGAACCTTGGCTATCAGCTGATTCTGTCAACAGCCACATAGCTAGGCCCGGCAACCATTCCATCACCGTCTAGACGGGGGGGGGGGGGGGGGGGGGGGGGGGGGGGGGGGGGGGGGGGGGGGGGGGGGGGGGGGGGGG
>JAOTAV010059227.1:0-15012 GCA_026546445.1 Cyclargus thomasi
TTTTTTCTTTGTTATATAGGGTATTACTCCAATTTGGTTCCATTTTCCCAAACGTGGTGACCTGATGATGGGATCCATGAGTAATCGAGGGAACTTCTTGAAATTTGTATGGAAACATATAGTGATTTTGGTTTTCCTAAATAGCGATCCAGGTATATGTTACCAAAACCAAGTACTAAGTTTTGGTACCAAGGTATACCATGGTTCCGAAGGTACTGAGAGAACTCGTGATTTCTTACAGATATTTTCGGCATTGTTTTAAGAACTGAAAGCATATGCTTTCAGTTCTTAAAATACTACCTAAAAATTTAAAGGGAATTTGGGTTAAGATGATTTTGGTTTCATGATAAGCATCCTAATCGTTTAGCACCAAAAAGTAAGATTTTGTACCAATGAATACCTACCATGGTTCACAATATGCTAATGGAACTCCTTATTTCTTAGATATACATATTTGGAGATTTCAGCATTGTTTTAAGAACCAAAATCATACGTTACTAAGCAAATTATATCAATCATCATCATCGTCATAGCTACTATGCCTTCCTTCATCAACCCACCATTATTCAAGATAATTATTCCGTAGCTTGTCGAGCAATCATATCTTAGCCGCCGACATTTATCGACAATATTTTGTCGATGAGCTTATTCTGTCGATGAGGTTATTGGCTTCACTTACAAGACACGTGTCGGCGGCACAAGCCTGCTGGCGGCTAAGGTGTTTAGTAGAGAGCTTCACAAATAGTAGCATAATACGTAGAACGCACAAAATAATAAAGTAATAACTGATTTATATTCAAAACTAGTTATGCCCTGCGGCGCTACTCGTGGCTTAGTCGAAATTAAAAAGTACCCTATGTGCTAATTCAAGATACCAGTTAGCTCCATGCCAAATTTTATCGAATTCGTTTAATCCTTTAAGCGTGAACATAAAAAATGTACCATGCATTGTGGTCATAGGAATAGGCATTATAAATTTGAATAACTAAAAAGGATAAAATAACAATTATTTTTAACAGAAGATTAAAACCGACTTCCAAATGAAAAAACAAAAGCAATAAGAAATAAACTAAAAAGCATTAAATAATTTTTATTCTTTAATAGTGCCTGTTTCAGAATTCGGTTTTTCCTTTGGAATTCGGTTTTAATTGTATCATAAATTATAATGTTCAATTTCGATTCGGATCGTAAATTAAGCAAAAATAATACTTGACACTAGTAGATAGCTTTCTAAAGCGATTCGAGTTTTAGAACACTGCGATGTCCAAACTTTTGGTAGACTAATTAAAAATTTCTTCTAATGATAATATTGTGTACACGGGAAATCAGACAGGCTAGAACGCTTTGTGATCAAAATTTGCGTGCTCCTTCGGCGTATTTTTTATGGACTATTTGGTGTTGCTTCACCCTAAGTTGTTACTTTAATAACTCAAGACTTCGTTTTGTCTTCCATAGAAAACGACCGGATTCGTCTGCTTATACTATATTGATCAACAACATGCGACTGATGGCTATCCTGGACTGGTGGGAGGCGGCAAACCAGTTCATCATGCAGGCGCCGCTGCCCGCCTCCGACCCGGACTTACAGCATTTGTAAGAAATGTGTATTCGCTTTATAAGGGCAATCATATAACTTATCTTCATAACTAAAAAATGTTTAAAAAATGCAAAAGCATTTGATAGCTTTGTTCTTGCTTAACACAATGAAAAAACAGACTCGATTCATTACGTGTGTAGCTTACTTATAATGCTTACAAAAACTTTATACATAATATCCTTTACTTATAAAATCATTTATACAGTGTATTACTATTCGAAGTTATCCGTTTTTATCTGTCATTTGAAGTTTTTAGTATGCTAGAAAAGGACAGTGAGCCTTGAATAATTAATCATTGTTTTAGTTAGGGGGAGTATGTCTTATTAAATAAAAACTGACCAAATTTATTTTCCGAAATCCCTACTTATATTATGGGAGAGTGTGTTTGTATATTGGTTTGTTTTTCCGGTCTTTATGCGCAACGAAGCAACCAATAAACTGATTTTCGACATACACTTAGTTGAAAGATTGGGGTGTAACATAGGCTACTTTTGCTCTTGGGAAAACATGTTTATCAAAACATCATGTTTCGAATTTCATGCGATAAAAATCACGTGGATAAAAGCTATTTAGAAAATATTGTCGGCGCATACGCCGAGTAAACCTGAGTGGACCGATTCGGGTGTCGTCGGCTGCGCGTGCGCATCGTGCAAAGCGAGCCCTCGCGCGCCCCCTCGCGCGCCCCCTCTGATCGCCACTCCACAACCTGAGCTTGATACTGCTGTACGCGTTGCAGACGGCCATTAAATATGTTATTATACAGTCCGCTGCCTATTTATTTACTACAGCGAGCGCCATCAAATATTTAACAAAAATGTATCCTGTCAGGGAGGACATAAACGCGGGCTGCGACGGCGGGGTGACGGCGGGGGGTGTGGGCGAGCGAGCACCGCCTTTTGAGCTCAAGCTCAACGTCACAGACTCCCAGCTCGTGTTGGTAGAGGACACCGCCGTGTGGGACACTAACGCCGTCATACTCAAGGTATGGTACAATCGGGTAAGCTGAAAGAGCTGAAACAAAAATTCAATATGTCAATTCCATGTAAGTCGCGAACTTCGCGCTGGATTTTACAAAACCCAACCTAGTTTCTTAGGCCCACGATCTGTATCTATAATATAATATAATACATTTGACCTTGATAAGGATATCTATAAAAATATAATACAATGTCCCAAAACGGCAACAGAAAGTTATCGATAGGACAGAGGAATTATATATATATAAAAACTTACAGTGCAGTACTGTGGTAACGTACCGCGCGGCGGACGCAGCGCGGCCGGTGGTGTGCGAGCTCAGTGAGTTGGAGCTCTTCTCGTGCGTGCTTGGCCTGGAGGAGGAGACGGCGCTGGCTATCCTTGACCCCGCCGCCGCGCACCTCGCACTCACCGCCGATAATCAGCTGCAGGTAGACTGAAAAATTTGTACCGATAGTTCAACTCACTTGTGCGCATGGCGATATGTGTGCGTGCGCTTGTTCAACATCACAAATTTATTCACAATACTCGGATGACGCCTGGAGCGTCACTGTCACACGAATTCAGCTTTTACAAGCGCTTTTGAGCCTGAAGAGATAACAGACAGACACACGGTCGCATTTTTATTATTACTATGGAAGTATGGATTTATTTACTTTTGTTATTATTGCAGATAGCGATGGGCGCCTTGAATCTTCGACTGTCGTATCACGACATGCGTATGTTTGCCGCCATCCTGCAATCGCTTCCGGTCCAAGCGCGTTTGGCGTTGTCCGGTAAGTGAAAAAATTAAGAGTAACTTTCTTTTATATGGAAAACGTTTTGCTTATTTGTCGTTGTCGTAGTAGTTTCGGAGTCATTGACGCACAAATATCAATTTTTTTTTAAATCTTTATTTAACAAAAAAAGGGCTTTTGCCATGCAAGGCATGCCAGCCCCGTCGTAACTAATAACTATAATATCCAAACTTTTACATTTATAATATTAATAGGATTTGTTAGTAAATATTTTAAAACGATGGATTCTCTTAAGGTAAATCAGAGGAGGAGCCGCCTGCTAATAAGCCTGCCAACAGCGTGCACATGCAAGCGGGTGCGTTGGAAGCGGGGGTCGGCTTCAACAAGGGGGCGGGGCTGGGTCTGGTCCGCTGGACAAGGGACGCGCCCACACACGTACGCCCACCGCCCGAACCGACGTCGCGATCCTTGCGATTAGTACAGGTATCAAGCTTGGCTAATAAAACCAAATGTTGTTCCGGATTGAATATTACACATACATATTAGTATGTACATATTATGTTGTCATAATATGGTTCGAATAAAGTTGCGGGCATCATCTATCACTGTATAAAAATGTCATACCTGGATTAGTTCATGTATATTTACGTATTAACACGTCTAATTTTGTTCAGGTGAGCGCGGAGAGTGTGACCCTGTGCGTGATCGACGACTGTCTGGACTCCGACGTGCCGCTACTAGAGGTGACGCTCGCCGACCTGCATCTAGATCAGGTGAGTCACGTGACGGTCCTCGTATATCCAGTCATTTTGTTATGACTAAAGGTTTGTGGCCAAATTTTAGGACAAGTAAATAATGAAATGAAGTGTTTTTATATTTTTATATATGCCATATGGTACATTACTTCATAGAACTTTAAGTGAGTCAGCAAATTTTATGATATAAGCTGAGGAAAAAGTAAAAAAACTTTTAGTTTACTTAATTAAACACAAAAATGTGCTGTCGTTATGGCCAAACATTATTGTCAGTTCATATCTATAGGACCTGCGCAAAGCGGAGGAGTCGTTCGAGGACCCCCTGCTAGTATCGACGCCGAGCAGCGGCGGCGCAATGTTGCCGGGCGAGGCGACGAGACGCGGCGCGGGTGGCGGGCGCGTGCGTGGTGTGCTGAGTGTTGACTACTATAACAGGTCGTGTATTTTGCAAAAAATTGTAGAAATCGAAGTAAATACCGAGGTCTTATGACAAGAAAAGGCGGGTTTCATTCATGTGGAACATGAATTTCCACCAAAAACGGACAGTATAAATAGTTCAACTCTAGTGTGCGTGCGTTTGTAAATACACAATATTCATTAATGTGGTGGCTTACCCACAGATAGAGTCGCGCGCACAATTGAGTTGAATCACGGACCTTCATATATGAAAATATATATAAGTACTCTAGACCGATGGTAAGCCTATCCACTGTAAGGCGATTTTATTTGCGCCATTTTAGCGCTGATCGCAGAGGTGGGTTAGAAAGGAACTAATAATAGTGATTGGACTGTATAAATAAAATTGTTTTAATGCAGCCTAATTAAAATATTATAATTAGATGGAGTGAAGTTGGTAAAGTTTCTATGGAAAACAATAACATATTTTATTACTATTAAATTTCATTTTTTCATTCAGCCGCGTATAGCTATGGAGGTCAGTGAGTTGAACTAACAATACAATCAATTACAAATACTATAACAGGGCCTTATCAGGCTGGGAGCCGGTAGTGGAGCCGTGGCGCGTGGACGCCTGGTGGGAGTACACGTTATGCTCGTCGCTAACTCGCGCACGCCTGCAGCTGGAACTCAGCTCGGCTGACCTACTCAACGTTAACGTTACGTCCGCGCTCGTCGACTTGCTCGCACTCGTGCGAACCAACTGGACGGCCGACTACTACGCGCCACAGGTATTGTGCAATCAAATAAATCTAAATAGGCATTAAAGCAAGGTTAAAAAATTAAATGTATTAATAGTAGGTATCATTATAGACCAATTATTTTATAGACTTACAGATCCATACAAATTTTGTATACGGGAAAAATCTTTTAGGTCTAGGTGGTGCTGGTCACGATGCTGGATAAATTTGGAAATATAATAATACAACAAAAGAGAGAGAGAAAAGACATTTACATTAAACGGAGTAACCTTAAAACACGAAAAAACATTTTTCTGCATTTTTACGGCATCATATAAACACTCGTATATTAATAATTTGGATTTTGTAAAAAATACTTTAAAACCAATCCTTACAGCAAGTTTTAAGTTGCAATTTGTAGATGGCGTTATTATAATTTACAAATCCATTCATCTTGTGCTGAAAAAGCGAGTTATTTTATTATGATGATTATATAAAAATATATCAATAAATGTTATTAAAGAACCAAAAACTTACATCTGCAAAATTCTCGGTAAAATTATTTAACGACATCTATCGGAGTAACTTTAAGGGAATAATTTTTGTGTATCTGAGTTTGCAAGAGTTTTAACCGTAGTCGACTAGATGGCACGTTTCACACTAAATTTTTATTCGATATGGCATATTTGATACCCTAAAAGACATCTATCCGTCAGATGTGAACTAAAAAATACAGACGCGCTGATTTGTGCGGGATCCGCTACTCTAGGTATAATTCCTCTATGGTATCATTAACACCCTTTTTCAAACTTTGAATCATGATGAACGGTGCAGGGGCTGTACGCCGAAATCGATTTGTGTCTCAAACGAACGAATTCTAACAAACGTGAAGTTATGTGCCGTTCGAGAGTAATGCTCCTGGATCTAGACCGGCGTTAAGAGCAACAATAAAACTTATCTAACATTATTTCTATATAGGCTCCCCGAGGGTCTCCTAAAGGCAGCCCGGCCGGACACCGTCGGCGCTCGCCGTTCGTGCCGTACGCGCTACACAACCTCACCGGTCAGCGACTCTGGTTTACTACACTTACCACCGCAGTGGATGAGTAAGTTTATTATTTATTACATTGATTACAATGACATAGCTGTTCGTTTTTTATAAGAAATAAATATATTCATTTTATATTTATTCATTTTCTGAAATTCAGGGCAAACTAGCACGTGGGTCACCTAATGGAAAGCAACTGTCGTCGCCCATGGACACTTCATGGCAGCATCCGAAAGTGCTTTGTCAGCTTTTAATATGAAAAAATAGGCTATGGTAAGAGGGATCAACGATCAGCTATTACTAACAACACGATGTTAAATCATTTTACTTTCCAGGGTGCGCGAGGACGGCGAGACGGAGAAGTGGTGCGGGCCGGACGACACGTGGGTGATGGTGCGAGCCGGCGACACGGAACCGTTCTCCTTCGGCGGGCGACGTTCTCGGGCGCCGGCTGCCGCGCCTGCCGCTGCCGCCCCCGCGCCCCTCCACCGCCTTGTCCTACGCCTCGATCACTGGACGCCCCCCGATCCGGTCTGCGTCGACCGCGTCGGCGTCTTCTTTAGGGACATCACGCATATTGTAAGTAATAAGGCTCCTAGAAAAGGTATAGAAACCCGCAACCGGACGTATCGACACGTTTATTCCTCTTGACTCGGACAATTTTGTTGTGTGTCATATATGTTTGGGAAACCAAACGGACATTAAAAACTCGGCACTCCGAACGGATTTTAAATTGTACGACACTTTTTATTTCGACAAGTTGCTCCCGCGCAGTAAATCATTTCTACGTGGTAGATGCCAGTATGAAGCTAAATTAACAGTCTTTAATTTACTTGCTTTTTAACACAGCAATCGGGTGGCGTGGCACGCGTCGTGTTAGAAGTGTCGCTGGAGGGTTCAGCTCGCAAACTGGTGACGGTGCGCTCAGCGCTGCTGCTGCACAACCGTCTGCCGCACCCTGTTGAGTTGCGGCTCGATCGGCCGCAGGCACCAGGTATGCATTTGTTGAGTAAACGACCTAAAAGTAGTGTATCTTTATTATCTATCGAAAGAATAATTCTTTTACTAATAAAGATATTCACCAGGAATGTTATGATTGAAGGTTTGCTGTCTTTTTTTGTTCAGTTAGTTTATTTACGAATATGCAAGATAGTTGTTGTACTACATACAAGCAAAATTTGTGTAATTTCTGTATGTAAACGGTTTTATCAAAGGGTATTTTTTGTTGAATCGAGTAATCTACCTTATATAAAAAATAATAAACTGTATCAATAACTAACTTTTATTACAACATGTATACAATATACATGTTAATACGCATTATGTTTAGGGGCATGGGGCGGAGCAAGCGGGGGAAGTGGTAGTGCGGGCACGGTGGTGGAGGCGGGCGCGCGGTGGGCGGCTCCACTGGTTTCGCGTGCGGGCGCGGTGTGGGCGCGGCCGGTATTGCGTGCGCGGCCTGCACCCCCTCCCGCCGCTATAGACTGGCGCGCCGCATCCGCCGCCCCCGATCATGCTGTGTTACTCCACCACGAGTGCCGCACAGCTAACGATCAGTCCTATAGGTTTGATACACCTCCTTTATACAAAATTTTGCTCTAGAAATTCGTACGCGTGTTTTATTTTGCTTTATGCATAGAGAGCTGTACATAAAATAATATAACCAACTTCGAAAAAGGAGGACGCTGGCCCGGCTTGACCGTTGGCACAAAAACTGGGCTGTGTTATTGAGATTTACTCAGAATTTACCCTAGTACCTCAACACATTCTCTGTCCCTATTCCCTAAGACGATTCTAATGTTGCATGTGTCTTTGGGCGACGCTTTCCTTTAGTTGACCCGTTTGCTTTTTTCTTATAAAACTCGACTTTATAAATATTTATTTTAAAATTATTTAACTCTTGACTTAGATTCAGCTGTGCGGTAGTCCGGGAACGTTTTCCGGTGGAGCGCGGGGAGCCGCTGGCCGGTCACACGTTGACGCTGCTACCGGTGCTCCGACTAGAGAACTTGCTCCCCCTCGAGTTGCAGTACCGCGCTGCATCTGATACCGGGGCGCTGCCACCTGCGCACACGCACCCCTTCCACCAGGTACAGATAGTTCAACTTAGTTGTGCGCATGGTCCTATGTGTGGGTCAATCTTTTTTAACACGCATGCCGCCTTGTCACTACCGTTGTGAAACTTTGTTGACAGTCGCGGTTTGTAAAGAAATGAGAAATTTTTTAAGAGGGTCCATTAACCCTAAACAATATTGTCGGTAGTGATCATTACCGCTACCGACAATATTGGGCGAACGAATTATAGACTGTAAATATTTGTTTTTATGGCATCGTGTAGGCGTCTCTGACGACGACGTCACTTGTAAATTTTTGGATTTAAAAATTTTACTTTAATTTTAAACTTTACAAAACACTACCATCACCTAAAACGGGGGTTCCGTTTTAGATGAACACACTTTTGCCTCAATATGTAAATATTATTAATATTCTTTAATATTTATTTCTTGTGTGTGTGTTTGTTGACGGATTTTATGAATTTTTTTGTATGTGTTCAAGGGTACTTCTGAATGGTTTAGACTCACAAATTAGCCCGCGGGGTAACGTCTGTCGGGTCGATTAGTATAATATGCCAACTTAACAGGTGAACGTGGAGGAAGGCGTCGAAGTGAGCGTAAAGCTGGAGGGTTTCAGTTGGTCGAGCCCGCTGATGGTAGGCGGGGCGGGCGCGGCCGGCTCTTTCTCCGCGCGGCTCAAGCTGCGTGACCAGCGTGGCCGACGGCTCTACCTCAACGCGCGCGTCACTGTTAAGAAGACAGATGGCATCAAAGTGAGTCTCTCGTGAACTAGTCACCGTAAATACGCAAAAATAGAAACAATAATACTACTATATTCACATGTAGTTGCAGAGTATTGAACTTAAGCATTTTTAAGTGGCCGTGTTTGTTTGCCTGTCAATGTTTTTTGTTTTATAACAAAAAAGAGCAGTGTCATAAGTTTGACATACATCTGTGTCGAAAGTGGTCAAACGGGTTGACCAATTTTGATCTATTTATTTGTTTAAAAATTAATGTTATCTTAAATTTGTTAAAAGCATACCTATAACTGTATTTTTCCCATTTTTAAAACAGGTGTCGGTATCGGCGGCATACTGGCTGGTGAACCGCACAGGGCTCCCGCTAGTATTCCGAGCGGAGGGCGGGGCGGAGGCGGCGGGTCAGTTTGCGGAGCACGAGCTAGCTCGCATGGTGGCGCCGTTACCATTCGCCTTCGCGGACGGAGACGGTCCCACTATTTCGGCCCGACTTGGCAACGCACTGTCGCCGAGACCGGAGGTAAAATATCATTATATAATATATGATGTCGATTTAATCAATAAAACAATAAATGACGAGGAACGAATACGACGAAAATTTCATGTCTAAAGGTTAAAAACTTTTACTATTACGAGCAGACGCCTCTAGGTTGTATCATACAGATGCTATTTTTAAAAACTAAAAACAATTAAAAGATGAGGCATATACAACAAAACTCAGAAGTTGGTCTGTTTTTGCTCTATAAAGGTATCGCTAAGGAACTTTTCTTGTATGAGTCCAACTCGCACAAGGCCAATTTTTTATGTTCCTCATGTTTTGGTAGTGGAATAAATAAACTGCGAGGTTAAAAACTATTTTTTTTCCAGTGGTGTTCTCCGTTCGGCCTGGGCCCAGGTGTGACGGTCAAGCGGTTGGAGAGTGCGGGTGTGGGGGAGGAACGCTCGTACGCAGTTGGCGTACACGTGCGCGCCGGCCGAGGACGCCATCGAAGGACTAATGTGGTCACCCTCACGCCGCGCTACCAGCTCCATAATAACACCTCGCGCTGTCTGCAGTTCGCTCAGAAGTGTACTGCTACCACGCTCGTTAGTTTTTTCGTTTGAAAATAATTAAAATATACATTTGAAAGTCTCACTCCAGCAATACGGCTACGTTACGGATGCACCGGTTTGACTTATACGGTGAAAAAATATGAGGAAAGCTACAAGTTAAATATATTATACGAAGTTCACCGGTTCATCTAATTGCTTATAGTTTTTATTGTTTATTGGCTTTCGTCCTGTAAGAATACCATCAACTAGTTATATTATAGTCAACAACTTCATTTTTACAAAAAATGTTATATAAATACAAAGCTTATATCAAAACTATAAAGAATTTTTAAGGCAGCTTTTGTAATGCTATTTAAATTTTCCCTTACATCCAGAACGACCCGGGCGCGGTAGCGACGCACGTTTCCGCAGTGGCGGGTTGCTACCTACCGTGGCATTGGGCGCGGTGGGAGCGAGAGCAGCTATTATGCGTGCGAGTGTTAGCTCCGCCCCCTGCCGCCTCTGGCCCCACTACCACCACCAACACTACAAACCCCGAGCCGCTCACCGCCTGGTCCGGTGGATTCCGAATAGACAAAACGCGCAGCCTACACATCGCCTGCAGGTTGTTTGGCATACAAGAAAACCAAAATTTTTATTAAACTTATATGACAATAATTTACAGGCAGGAACATACATCACATCGTCACTGCCTTTTTAGAAACTTCATTATGTACGGGCTTCATATACTAGTAGTTCATAAAACCCGCAACTCCGTTTCACTAGAATTTGCTTAACGCGGGGTACTGTACATTTTTCCGGAAACAAAATCTTACGTGCCCAACCAAACTAATCTTTATTTGTTTTCCAAATTTAATGAAAATCGGTTCAGCAATTTTTTCGAAGAGTAACAAAAAACATATAATCTTTTAGATCTATATTATTATATTAATAGGTTATACGATTAAAATAGCCCCGATATTTTTTATCAACAGGGAAAAGGGCGGGTCGTATCAAGTACTGCGAGTAGAAGTCGTACCGGCGGGTGCGGCGCTACTTGTGGTGCTGACGGACGCAGAGCGCGCGCCGCCGCCGCTCCGTGTCGACAACCGCTCGCGCGTTGCCGTCGTGTTCGGTCAGGCGGGTGGCGCGGAGGAGTGCGTCGCAGGTGCGGGCGCGGCGCCGCACTGGGCGTTGCCGGAGCCCGAGGGAGCGCAAGCCCTAGCGCTCCGGGCGCCAGGCGGTCCGCGGCTCACGCTGCCGCTAGACGCGCTGCACCACGCCCACACGCTGCTCTATCAGAATTTCCTCTACGTCGCTTTCACGCGATCCAGGTGAGTTTGAATTTTCTAGCATTGATAGTTGTATAGAATATTGTTTAAATTCAAGTGTAAAAAATGTTTACTGTAAAGTATTGAAAGAATAACAAAGTATGTCTTAGCAGTACTATTAAAGTTAGTCGCGTTTAGTCCCTTTTTAAATTCTTACTACGACTTTGCTTTGTATTACCCTGTTCAACTATATGAATTGTCTTTTTTCTGTCATCAAGGGAGAGTTCTTTGACGGACTCGCAATCTAGCGCGACTGACGACAACGTTCTTGTGTTGGAGGTGCCGATGGGGTCCACGCGTGTCGTGCTCGCGCGCAAACGATACGGCGACAGGTAAATAAGGAGGCCACAACATTTGTTACTACATTCATTCTTTAATTAGCGTATCATTTAATGTGCTTACTACTAGCAAAAGGGCCCGTTTGACTCTTCCTTATAAGTGCCACTATCCGGCACAATCAATTCCGATGCAACGGCTGCTTAGTTTCGCGGGTGATAAGTTTGGCAATGCAATGTGTATCTTTTTGTGCTGAAATAAACTTCAATTTCGAATGCGTGTGTCAGGTCGCAGCTGTGGCGGCGTGGGCCCAATGAGCAGCTGGTGCATGAAGGTAGCTCACCGCCGCAGCCCACTGACGCGCTGTCTGACGACGCGCCGCTCTCGCCCCATGCCATGGTAACATGTCTTGTCTATATTTTGGAACATACTTTTTTTAATGTAGAAAGTTTTTTTTTTACTAGAGTACCTTTTGTTTCGTACGAATCGTCGTAGTCGTGGTATAGGTACAAGTAGGGTATTATCTGAATCGTTCCCACGTGAGCAAGGCCGGGGGCTAGTAACTTCATATAAAAAACCGCTTATTTGTGTGAATAACGTAATCTGATGACACGGCAGTGGCATCGCCAAGTCGAGCGTGAAATGAACACTGCCGTAGCATCTTTACAGGAACTGTTTCGCCGGATTTTCAGTCCTCTATAAGAGAACCTCTGGATAATACCAGACAGCTGAAATTTTCACCGTCTATTAAGCTCACAACATGTACTTAAAATCCAAATTTCAAGGCTGTAGGTCATTTAGTTCTAATGTTAAGCGATAACAAAGTCTTGGATTTTCAACACTCACTTACTTATGATCATTAAAATAGAACTACTACATCCCATGAACGCAGAGAGCTGAAATTTGGTACAGAGCTAAGGTTTAATGGCCACATAAAGGGAAAACTATAAAAACATTCTGCAAAAAATCAGGCCACGTCTCGATCGAGCTGCTTGTTTCTATATAAAAAGTAATGAAATCTAGATAAAGGCGTGCCAAGTCAAAGGTTCCTTATTGCCATTTGTTTATTACTTTTGACATTCTTAATTCGTTAGTGGATAAAAGTCAAAGTCTAGTCATATAACATTAATTATAATAATAAACAAATGGCAATAAGGAACCTTTGACTTTGTCTAGATTACTCTTTACAGACAATCATCTCAATCGATACGTGTTCTGTTTTTTTACAGAATGTTTTTTGTGAGATCTATGTTTCCATCGTATTATCATACAGTATTTTATAGGTCCTGGACATAGAGGAGGCGGCACCGCGTCCCGGGCGTGCGGCCGCTTTAGTCCTGCGGCGGGCGGACCCGCGTCGTGCGTCCACGCAAGCGTGGCGTCTGCTACCGGGCGCGCGCATGGCGTGTGCTCACGCCAACTTGTGCGTACAGCCTGATAATGGATTACTGGGTCTCACTCCAGGTCTGTGTATATTGACGTTCTTTAGTGAAAAACATAGGTACGCTAAACGGACATGCTATGAAAGGCTTAGTGTTTTTGTCAATAGTGTAATGACTCACATGCAATTGCCTCTGACCAAATAACGCAGGTCTGTCAAATGGTCCTGTTTTAATTTTCCATGGTATACATTATATACATTGTATTAATATATAATTAGTAAGAGGCAATACATTCATGCATCGTATCGTAAAACTAATTTAGTGTTAAATAGTAAAAGTAAAAAATATCACCAGAAACGTAACGTTTTATGGTCAAGTTTGTCGCAGGTAATCGGGTAGTGCTAGGCATGCCAGGTTCGCCGCGCGCGGGCGCCACACCCCCCGAGCAAGCGGTGGAGTGGCACACCCTGCGGCCCGGGTCCGGCCGCCTAACTGTTACGCTTAGCACCGACGGACCCACGAGACTGGTGCGGATATATGACCAAAACGATCCGGTATGTAACACAGATATAATATACTTTTTGAAATAAATTTTTGAATTAAAACGAGTAACCTGCTGAAATTGACGTCAAAAAAAATTGAGGGAATAGAGAGTAGAGCAAGACATAAGCTTCCGGTAACGCCATTCACTCCACGAAAAAAGTATGGTTTTCCTACGAAAAAATTGTTAAGAGGATACACCAGCGGCTAGAGAAATTAAAAAATGGGTATTTGTAATATATATTGCTGTTTCTAACCACAATTCGTGTACAACAACTGCATCTTGCATTGAAAAAACCCTTTATGAGAACAGAAAATCAACGATGCGTTGTCCCCTGATTCTTTTTACAAAACATTATCGATTTAAGTATTCTTATCCAAAAAAATTAAAAAAAAGGCTTGAGCTATGTCCCTTTGTTTTCCCTTTTTATATAATTTAGCCTAATTTTTTTTTGGATGTTTGAACGCAGCTTAAAATCTGGCCATATTTTCAGGTTTTTGAACGTTCATATCTCTTTTAATAATCAAATTATACAAAAAGAAAACTATAAATATACAGCACTTTCAGCGCTGCTACTTTAACAGTAAATTCTGTATAAGGGACTCGTACAATCCTTAAAATATTATTATTAGTCATTTTTGTATAACCACCTGTATAACAAACCCACATACAGGAGGCGCAGCGAGCATTAGACGGCGGCGTGGAGGAGGTGGCGGGCGGGCGTGAATGGTGCGCGGGCGTGTCGCTAGCGGGGGTGGGCGTGTCGCTAGTCGGCCGCTCCCCGCCCACAGAGCTCGTGTACGCTCAGCTGTTGGGACTGCGATTGGAACTAGCGCGCCGGCCTCGTACAGCGCGCGCTGCGCTTACAGTACGTGACATGCAGTGGGATAACCAGGTTAGTTAAGAGACCCTTATCAAAAATTGCAGAGCAAGGAGTTTACACTATAAAGAAAGTTAATAAAATTATATTGATTAGACTTTAGAGTATTAAAATAATATAAATTCGTCAACTTATCAACTTCTATTTTTTCAACAGCAGTCAAATAAAATTAAAAATGATTTCAAAACACATTCACTTTTATTACCCGGCCGCACATTACAAGAATTTTTGATTAGAAAAATTAGATGTCCGCCAAATTTCATACTGCACAATGCAATGCACAACCTAGTAGAAATTTCTGACAGAGGTCACAATATAACTTCAAGTTTAGTAACTTGGATGTGCAATCTACGAACAACGTTGTTCGTAGAGTCCACATCCTGAGGATGCCCTTGTGTTGGGGCAAAACGCGCGTCAAGATTCTCAACCCGCATTTTTACTTGCAGGTTGAGATTAATTTTCGCGAAATATTGCTAAAAATCTTAATTTACTAAACTTGAAGCTATGGAT